>VXBR01006637.1:1111018-1189660 GCA_013400215.1 Cisticola juncidis
TTTTAGGTTACTTCTCCTTCAATTTAATTGCAATAAATTCTTTTCATATTTGCATTTTCAAAGCAACAACAATCACAGAGACAAAAGGGCCCCTTCAATATACCCTTTACTGTGTTCTTATTTTAATCAGATCTTGTCTCTCCAAGACATACTGTTCTAAAAATAAGTAAATCCGAAAAATAAGATTAAATTGATGTCACAATTCAGTAACCAATATGATTGATAGAGAATATTATGGTTCACTCTTGTGGGTCCCACAATGGCCCAATTTTGTAAAATTTTGTGTATTTGCATATTTCCCACTATGTTTCCTATGTATTGCTCTTATGAGCTCTTATTCTACCAGTCCACAACATTTGGACATGTCTACTGTTTTACATCTGAATATCCACCAAAACCAGTTAAAAAACATCTTCTGTATAAACAAATATAAATATAAATATAAATGGGGAAGGCTTATGTTAATTACTGTCATCTTTACTGAAGCATGCAAATTTTTATTTCTCCACCCACTGAGGAAGCAGCAAGCCTCTCCTTGTTTGGCTAGAATGTCTTGATTTGGTTCTGAATATTGTCATAATTGTTTCTGTGCAACCATACTGGGATAAAATCTCAACAAGATGGCAAGAACAAATGAGAATATATACATTTCTGCTTCAACTTTAGAAAAGTAACTTCTGCCACCACTTCCTTTCAGTCTGCAAATTCATTTAGGACAGAATGCTCCACAAAGCCAACATCTAGCCCACAATGAATTTCTCGTAAAAAAACTTTACATGTCAGGAAGAAATCTGGTCTACAATTATTTTAAGTCTATTCAACTTATTCTGGAAATTATACTTTATATTTCAATACCAGGAGAAATAATTTCTACAAAAATTTTTAGATTTGGCTTTTTTTAAAAAACCAAATCTAAAATTAAAAAAAAAATAAATAAAAATATATATTTTAAAATAAATCATTTTCTTTTAACTGGAAATTCCCTGACAGTTCATAAACATAAGTAACTATTTAGGATCAATTTTACAATTGAAGCAGAATTTCTGCAGAAAAACTCTAAGCTGTGCCATTTTGTTTCCTAACATGTTTCTACTGTGCACACAAACCACTATATAAGTGCAACAAAATACCCTGGCTGCCATGTGGCAAGCACTTGCTGTTTATATAATCATTGACAGCACATTTCAGAAGGCTTTTTTCTTGCTTTACAGCTTCCTTATTAGTGTTACAAATGCAGAAGCAGAGGTCTGCGTAATGTCACATATTACAGACAAAGTGTGAGACATAAAGCCACATCATGATTTTCATTTAAGGCATTCAGCTCAGTTCCATTTTAGGTTGTCATGGCAGGAAAGTTTGCTTTAATCATTTAGAGAGCTTGGTTCTGGTGAAAGGTCAGAGACAGAAGCCATGCCATGTTTGGTGCACATGGCTCATGCATCCAAATCAATGTAGGTTCTTTTTACAATCAATGAAAAGAAAAAGCATTTCTGGGGTGAAATTCAGTTCAAAATGGTTCTGTTGCAAAGATGTACCAATTTTTCTTCACTCTAAACCAGAGCCTAATCAGATGATCACACTGCTGGCACTGCAAGTCTGGTAACATGAATCCAAACACAATTTCCTACATTTTACTGAAGTGTCATTAACCTGGTTAATGACATAAGTGATGGCTCATAAGAGATGAGGTTTTGTCACAGGAAAGGGCTGTATTCAAACATTCTATGCCTAAAAACTAGAGTTTTGTCCTCAGTAGCCTGTTTCAGACAAAGATACCTAGAGAATCCTTAGAATTCCTTTCTCAGGTCCTGGAGGGAAGCAAGCAAAGGATTTTAGATAATGGAGAAGTCATATCACAGAAGGATAACCCAACGTAGGGAGCAGAGCCAGCCAATGCAAATGTCAGAGACAGAGGCACTTTCCTAGTTTTCCATAGGATTTGTTTGTGTATTTTTGAGGCTAAAACTGTAAAGTTCTCTAGGGAATGATGCCAAAGGTGCATTGGTTTTCTTTTGCACAGTAGACTATTGCTTAAAGCAGTCAAATCAGTGTGCCCATTTTTAGTCTTGGATCTAAAAGTGCTTACATCTTAACCAGTGTTATCGGCATTATCCATTGACTTTAATTCTAAAGACACATCTAGGCAAAGTATCAGCCTTCAAGTCTCCCCATCTTCTGTAGCTGCAGGATCAGACTCTTCACAACTTATCCCTTCTTTAATCCTATGAATTACATTTTACAGCTATCTACAAACCAAAGCATTGAAGAGAGAATTGAGCCAGCATGTGATTAGTATAGAGGAAGCCTATGGCAGAAGATTCAAAATGAGCTCATGCTGAAAGGGAATTTTTATGCAAAATTCAAGTGGCAGTTTTTAAATTACGGTTGGATCCATAAAATTTTGGAATATTGGAGGAATGCAAGCATTTTCTCATTTACCTCATAGTTTACAGGTTCCCTGCTTTGAGCTGAACAATCACATCACATAATCATAGAGGTCTTGTTTTAGCATATACAAAACTATACACTAAATGGTGGCACACAGTAATTAAGGTGTGGTTCATCCTCTGAGACTGTCTTAACCTCAGCAAAATTTTTGATGTCTGAATGTACCTGTTACAGACAAGTTCAGCTGCCTGGTCCAATAAAGGACATAGAACTCAGGAAGGCCACTATCTGCAGCAACAAAAAGCTGGGAACAAATTCTGGTTTGATTTGGTGCAATACAACACAGATGCTGAACTGTTCTGGATAGATTGCCAGCCATTCTGGATATACTGGCAAGGAGTAGTTATGTCTCTGAAAACAGTTCCTCTAGACTTTGCAAACAGGAAGCTTACTGGAGGACCTGCTGTAGAGAAGAATACCAGCTTAGGTATGGAATAAATATCAGTTCCCAAGACATGAAGGAGTCTCATGCCAGACAGGTTCACAAGACAAAGGTTTTGACTGATCAAATTTAATTTCAGGCCTGTCTTCTTTCAACATCTCCATCTAACAATTTTCTCAGTAACGCTTGCACAGATGCAGACAGCTTTCTGATGGGCCATTAGCTATTACTCTTGAGCAGTGCCATCACTTTATTTGTATCATGATGCCCTCAGAGACTCACAGCTAGAGTTGTAAACTGTCAATGCAACGTCTGTGTAGTCTATGTTTTGATGTGCCAGAAGGTCATCATTTGCTGTTCTGACAATTGTAGATTTGAAGTTCTTGCTCTTCAGAAAAAAAGTGACAACACACATGTCACTTGCCTTCTCCTTTCCCACAAATCCTTTTTAATTATATTTGGAGAGTTAAGGGATGAAAGAAGAAAACAGCAAATGTATAAAGAACACTTATCCAATACTTGAGTACACAGTGTTAGTGTGACTCTGTGGCATGTGAAGAAGTAAAAAAAAGTAGCCTCTGTGCCAATACTTTGTGACAGTGGCATATTTCTAATGAATTATTTGGGAGGTTGCTATTTTATTCTCTATTTAATTTCCGCTTAGAGACTAATGAGGGAGTATCTTGTTATGGATGAGTGAATGTGAGATACAATGGGTGTTTCTGACACTTGATTTTTGGGAACTGATTTTACTTTACACACTTTGTTCTAGATCAACAGATAAATAGGGTAAATATAAGTTACAAAAGCGTATCTTTCAAAATTTTCTATTGGTGCCTACATAATGCAGAACCTAGTAAAAATGAATTAATCCATTCCAATGAAGAATGTGATTCCAAGTTCTGAAGTTTCCCTCTGCCTTCCCCCTCTCTGCACCCAGGCACATAACCACAGGAGAGCCATCTGAACACTGGTCTGCCCCCAGTGACGGGCAGGAGACACTCAGGCCACTCTGCTGAGACACTCGCCTGTCTCCTCTTGCCAGAACAAGGCACCTAATTAAATGAAAATCCATCTCTGTGCTGCTGACACCGTGCTGCTTTTCCAGTTGATTCAAAGCTGTGATGTACTGACAGCTCGGAGTGTCATTCCTTTACAAGAAGCCTTTACCTCAGAGTAAGTAAAGGGGAACTTGAAACTTCCTTTACATGGCCTTTTATTTTCTGCACTCAAGGCAAACACAGCTACTACATGACAATATTTTCAACTCTAAATAAAGAATAAGAACAATTCTGCTCAAAACAAGTTTCTCATGGAAACTCTTACTGGAAAACAAACTAAAATAATTCATGAAGCACTTCTGAAAACCCTTTCATTGGCTCTTTACCATATTTTATCATACTGTAAAGGATTATACAACCAGAATAATATTTATGTGCAGCTGCTGGTCCTTTGACAGATTCATGGGCCGCATCATTAGTAGTTTTTAATTACCTTTTTATACTGAAGCTACAATCACACTGAGAACATAATCCATCAACAAGTTATAAATCCTTCTATTTGCCCCCATTTAATGTGCAATTCTTGCACTTGAGGTTCAAGCATGGCCACAGTTTTGTTCAATCCTCTTTAAATGGTAAAGAATTACTTTGGTCTTACTTCCAAAACAAAAACTATGCATGGAAGGTATTCAATGGAAGGTGATTAGTACCAGTTTCACTTCAACAGAAGAAAGTCTCCAGAATTTCTGTTGCAAAGTCATTTGCTATTCTGAATAACAAATATTTTGATTTGAAAATTCAGTCAATTATTTTTCTTGTTGGATTATGTTCTTTAAGAAAAACTAGGCAATTTTTAACAATTCAGATTATAATTAAAATGTAAAAATACCCATCAAAAATTCACAAGAGGATATAGCCTCTTATTAGAAAGCTGAGAAATAATGATCACTCTTAAACTATATTGACATTGTTAAGGAATTATCTGTGCTGAAAGAAGAACACAAAATGAATCTCCCTATTCCCTGAACAGGAAACTTTCGGGATTAGATATTCCAAAAATTGAGACCATAACTAAAGTTGTCTCTATTAAAAAATCATAATATTGAAGGCCTTGAGGATTTCAAGTGATACTGCTGTTCCCTTAAAATTGTGTGGTTGGCTTAGCTCAGACATACCAAATTAAGCAAGATATTACCATTAAGTTTCATTTTATTTTTCATTCAGGTTTTAAGGTTCATGTTTTTGTAGATTTTCCACCAAATTTCATGTCTTGAAATAAAGTAGAGGATAAGACACTCATATCACACAAAACTCCACTTCGGCTTTCAGATAAAATTGCTGCTACTACAGAGTCAAGAAATAATATTACAAATTTTAACGGCTGCAAATATTGATATTTTTTGTACAGTAAGCACCAAAGGGGAAGCTGGTTATTAAACATTAATAGATACAACTTAAAATGTTTTATACTGATCCTTGTTTGGGAAGAATATTGAAGATACACACGGGATAAGGGTTTGTGAAGAATTCTTAAGTACTTGTTGGGTTGCTAGAGAGGATTTCAGAAAAGGAGGCACAACAAAAAGAGAGCTGAGAGAAACTGCAGTATCTCTAGGGACAGAATTTTACACTCCCTTCTGGACTTGTGCTGAAATATGTTCCACAGCCAATTTGACAGTAAGTAGATAAGAGGTTTTGCAGACTGGGAAGTCAAGGATTGCTAGAAATGATTGGTGGTTACACTGCATTCTCACATGCCCTTGGCTATAGAAAATAGCAGTCTCTAACCAAAATGCTTAGTTATTGAGCATAGGCAGAACTTTGTACTTCTGTTGGTTTTGTTCAAAAAGAAGTGAAAGAATACCAGGAGCTCTGGGCAAAGAGAACATTCAAAGAGAATAGAAAGAAATTTGTTCCACTTTTAAGCACACTTGAAAACAGTCCTTAAAATGCAGTTATTTTTCAGCACCTGGTATACTTTAATTAGAAATTTAATACCTCATTGTTGGAGTCCATGTTTCCATGGATCCTCCACAGAGAGTGAAATATGAAAAGATAGAATTAAAACATTTAGAAAAATTAGAATATATAAAACCATATATGTATAAAGTAGAAATCTAACCCTCAGTCTTAAGCTTCACATGCCCTAAGTCCTAGTTGTTAGTGTTGAAGGACAGAGCTTCAGGCTTAGTGATAGAGTCTGGACACAACAAAAATAGAGTCCTGTTTATAATTTTTGGTATGAATTTTTTCATACCAATAAGAGAGAACTTTTACGCTAGTAAGATAGTTTTTGCACTGTAGATATGCCATATGGGTAGGGTTTTGATGCTGCTTTTTGTAGTTTTTCGTAGTTTTACGAACTTTAAAATTGTATCTAGATTGGCTAGTGTGTAGATAAAGATATGAATATACATTTTTAAGTTATGGGTAAAAAGCCTCTGGGCAGGAAGTGAAGGTATTGATTGATCAACCCGATCTATCGACCCAACCTGCACCTTCTGCAGCCTGGGGAAGGAGCCCTGCCAGGGAGCTGAAATGGGATTCTAAAGGTCCCATCTATTGTCACTCCAGTCAGGGCCCTGGACTCCACTCCAGTCCCTTCCCTTTCCCCCTTTGCCCTGGAGCTCTGTTCGGGGCTGCCAGGGAGTCTGTGAGGGTTTGGGACCCCGGGACCCCTTCTTGCCTCTGCGACCCCAAACCCCCTTTCTGCCACTGCCATCCCACAGTTGGGAATTCTGCCGGGTTCGGGACCCCCATTGCCATCGCGTCTCTGTGGTCGGGAATTCTGCCAGGTCCGGGATCCCTCACTGCTATCATGACCCCGTGGACGGGAACTCTGTGCAGCTCAGGATCCCTCACTGCCATCGCCACCCTGTGGTTGGGAATTCTGTGTGGGTTCTGAATCTCGGGGCCCTTCCCTGTTACTGTGATCCCCGCGGCCGAGACCCCTGTCTGGGATTTGTGATTCTGTGATTGATTCCTCTCTATTGTTGTGACCCCACAGCTCGAAACGCTGCTCGGGGTCAGGAGATCGGAGGTTGATTTACCTAGAGGCTGTGATGCCAAATTTCATGCTTTGCTTATAGTTTTACTAGAATTTTGCTTGTTAGGAATTCTACGCTTTGCTTACTGTTTCATTAGAATTCTGTTTATTAAGACTTCTATGCTTTAGTTAGTGTTTTGCTTGGATTTTGCTTGCTTATCTTTATAACTGATTGTATTGTAAGACTGCTCTTTAGGACTCTCGCACCTTCAGATACATGCTTTTGTATAATAAACCACTCTGCTCAGATCTTAAAATGTTGTAAGACCTTTTAAGACCTATAACCCGTAAAACAGCCTCGGCACCTCATATAAATAAAAAATCAAGATTTTTTCAGGTTTTCTTTTTGGCTTCATATTTGACTATCAATCTGGAAACATTCATCCCACAGGGAAGCAGGATTGGTATCACTTAGAAGAAAACAAGCAACTTTCGATCATGGCTGCACATTATTTGCCATTAGTTAGACATGTTTATTTTTTATCTACTGTGCACACACAAGACCATGGGAAATCAGCTAATGGTCACTCATTAAAACATACTTTTGCCTATATTGGTAAGAAACACTGTAGCAAAACCCAATACATTTTTTCAAAAAGGAACAAAGGAGAAAAAACTCAAGGTGACCAACTTTGCATGAAAGGGAATCTTGGTTTTCTAAAATGTTCAGATATTGCAAATTAAAAAATGCTGCTTTACCAACATGGTATAAAGCTGATTTTTTTATCACATTCTCATTTGAACAACAATTTTTTGGTCAATTACTACTTCCCATGTAGACATTTCTCAAGGCTGAGCCACACTGTGTGCACAGCTGATATGGTACAATCTTTGCTCTACAGCTGCTCTCGTTTGTCATCTCAGCTTACTTGATTAAGTATTTTAATCAGTGTTTTGCTTAAGACCATGCACCTTCTGTTAAAAATTGTGTGGATGGTATTTAGCTGAAAACCAGTTGACTTCTCAACATCTTACTTAGACTTTGTCCATTTCTCATGCCATAATTTTGAAGGGTTTATAATTAGTATCTTAAATTCTTTCTTTCTTACAGAACAATAATGAATGTTCTCCGATACCTGCAAATTCTCTACCAATAATGATGGTAAGCAGCTTCCAAGGAAGCTGCTAAGCTGTTTTTAGTTTAGTATAATGCCATGGAGAATATATAATAAGACTGCCTTATTTTGCTTTAAACGTTGACCTTTTTGCCTCTAAAAACCAAAATACTGTGTTTAGTAAAATCTTTATCCCTTATCTTCTGACTGTTTTGTTAAGTTACCCCTTTTATTCAGCTAGATCAGGTCTTTTGATCATTTATTCGGACAAGGTAGTTCTGATTTTTCTCCCAGAGTTCTCAAGAAATGAAATTCAGATTATATTTACATGCTTGAACTAGCTTCAATGTACAATCTGAAATCATCTTTATTCTGTTAATGCTATCCATGTTTATACACGTCTCCCTTATGATATTAACATAACCCAGGAGCATTATCATTTGGGCTTTTCTGAGTAGACCATTTGGCTGAGCTCCAGCTGTTGGCCTTTCTCTCTTAGCACAAGGAGGGAACCACCATATTTTGGGACAATATAAATCTGCCCTCCAGAGCCCACATTGTATTTTCTTAATATCTTGTAGAAATTTTTGCTGATAAATGAGAAGCAAAACTCTCTCACTAAGCATAAACAGAAAGACTTAAAAAATATTTTATCTTCACCTTATAAGTGTAAAGAGAAGGTGACGATTCAGTCAGATTGTTGGTGTTCACAAATATTAACTACATATTCTCAAGTGATATGAGACAAAAGATCATTTTAATTGGGAAAAGATAAAGATACTATATTTACTGGATATCCACTACTGCAATAGTTGAAGTAAATTTATATTTACAGCTGATTGATTTTAAATTATATCACCACTCTATCAAATATGTGTGTTCTGCCTTACTAAAGTTTCATCCTACCTGCCTTGACTACATTAGGTCACCTTGGAACCAGTCCCTAAACTACAGTTTTGATGCCTCTGAATTCTCACTGTTAATCATAAGTCCTTGCTAAAAAAAAAAAAAAAAAGTTTTAAAATTACTCAGCCCACTACTATGTAGCCTGTTTGTACGAGAGCACTGTGACATTGTACCTGACAACTCCAGTCTAATTCCAGTTTGAAAAACAATCTGTTGAGAACTAAGCTAGTGCTTATGCACTTGCACTTTAACCCAGGTGCTTACTAACCTAGCAGGTATACTGCTGGTTTAACTACTACATAGCCAATTTATTGTGGTAACATTTCAAGCATAAATGACAAATGTAAGTGGTGATGCTCAGTGTCTGTATAATGCATAAAGCTGAAATACACATTTCCTGATGTCTTTTGTCTCATAAGCAGGAATCTCATGAAAATGTCCATGTCAGTTGGCTGAAAAATTGGAACAAAATTTTTAAAGTTTATTTATATAAGCATATAAACATTATATATGCTCGAAAACTAGTAATGTCTGTAAACACTTTTATTAAAATTGCAGCTCCTCTCTGTATACAGGCAAAAACATTTTATAACAGATGAATAATGAAATATGATTACGATTCTAGCTTAGCTAAAATGGTATGACCTTAGGTCTAGTATGAAGCATTTCTCATGTAAAAATACAGTACATACAGGCATTTTAGTTTGCAATAGGGCTTCCTGAATCCTATGCAAATCCAAAGTTTAATGGAGACCCTTACCAATTTGAAAACTTTTTTCTTTTTTTGCTAGGAAAACAAAAAAAGAAAATAGACAGTCAAAGATGACTGAAAGAGATTCTAGAAAGAGAGTGAGATGGAAGACAGAAGGTGAGAAGTGTGGAAAAGATAAAATACTAAAAATGAGAGTGTGAGTTGAAACAAGCTTAGCAAATTGACATAGTAATGCATACTTATGAAAGAATGGAGATCCAGATCAGAGCTGTTTACACTTTCTTCAAAAGAAAGAAGGATTGACACTGACAGGTAGATTATCCCTAGATTAAAGAAAACTACAGCTTTAAACCAGGTACTAGAATATTTTATAGGACATCTCAGATTGACTATTAATTCCTGAAGTGCTTGAAAGGGAATCCAAACAGCTGTTCAAGACAAAATACCAAACCACAGGACAAGAACCAAGCCAAGGCAGACCAAAGACACAACTTCCAGGAGCAGAAAGTTCACGTCTAGACCCCAGTGAGACCCCATATGCTTGAGAGACAGGCAGAAATTCAACACTACCCAAAGTTATTAAATATAACATACTCCTAATTGGAGTAGTCTGTAGATTTTTCACTTTCATGAGTAATTAGGATATCTTCAAAACACACAGGATCCAGTGCTGTCACGTGAAACATTGAAGAAACAGAGAGGACCAATGGATAATTGCTTAGTAATTTATAAGCTTTACTATCTCATTGGATAAATATGTGAAGAGACTTTATATGTGCCTTCAAAAACCTTTGGTCCAACAGAGCAATGCTAGAGCCCAGCAAGGAAAATTCTAAACTGGCATCAATACAAGCCAGTGTCTCTTCTCATGGACTGCAATGCCACCTACACACACTTAGCCTTGTTCACAGGCAGCTGATCTAACGTGCTTTGGCCTCCTGAGACTCAGGCAGATTAGTTTTGGTGAAGGACCACAAAACATTGCTGTCATTTTTATGACCCAAGGCTGACATCTGTGCATTGTACACCCTGGTGCTTCTTTTCCTGGGCTTGCAAATATGGATTTGCTGCGCTTTTCTTCGCATGCCAAATGGAAAGGAATGAAGGTAAACTGATTCACCATGTGAATATTTCATTCCTGTTATTAGGCTAATAAGTTAAACTATGTTGTAATCATGTATATGCAGTCAGCAACTAAATTTAGTTTAGCATAAGAAGACACTTAGCATAAGAAGTTTAGCATAAGAATTTTTCTTTGCTCTGAATGATGTTCTGTCAACTGTTGATTCATTGAGGCTTCCTCTGTAGTGATCTAAAAACAGAAAGGTGATTATCACTGTTGGATGAAGGTTCTCTGTGTCAGATACTTCTGGTAATGTATCTTCACCCACCCCAGTGACCATGAAAATTTTGGATTCCAATAACATTGGACATAAATTTGAACAGCTCTTGAATCCAGTAATGCAAAGCTACCTATCTCTGGCTGTCCACACAGACCTGTCTACTATCAATCATTTTCAATACAAAAATAAGGCTATGAAATATCTGGGACAATCCTGCAAACAATTTATACACAGAATTTGCAGGCAAGCTGGGGATCAGGCAATGGAAGGACTGACTGCAGAATCAGATTCTTCAGTCTCAGTTCTTTAGCCACAGCTAGTACTAAAATTTACAGCCACAGTCACTATTAAAAAGCAATGTTTCTACCAGTTTTAGTAAAACTGTTTTTTTCATTTCTGACACAATTACCAAAACCCCACAAACCCCAAAACAAAACAAAACGGAACAAAAAAGCTGAGAATTAGCAATGACTGTAAACAGGACATATTTAGAGCTGTTACTTGCAACCTGGTGCATACAATTGATTAAAATAATCAGAAAAATGATTATTTGTTAGCTGTCTCAGTGTAACAATCAATGTAGCATAAAACCAGCAAATGGGTGTTTGATTTCCCATGTCATATATTAAACATATAAAATATATATAGATATGTGCATACTTCCTCTGTCAGATACTAACAAGCCCTTTTACAAGAAGAAAAAGAAGGATGTAGGCTTTGGAAAAATAAATTACTTCGTGGATTTAAGTTTTTAAAATTACATTTAAGATGAGTTTATTTTAATGGTGAATTTTTAACAGCACCCTTAAAAGTGGTAGTCACTTTTTAGTAACTACACATGCAAGTACAAAAATATTAATTTATACATAAGAGGAGGAACTTCTGCATGTCCGTCCTCAGTGCTCTTATGACTTGACTGGCAAAGCCTAACATCCTGAAAAAACTGAACTGGGACATATGTCCCAGTGCCACAAAGACTTTTGGGTGACCAGCAGTTTATAGACTACAAAGTCAAATACAGTCAGCATTCCAGGCTCAAGCTCTTGCCCCAGTCTCTAAGGCAGAGAAGCCTATTACACTGGACTATCACCTACCCTCCTTCTGTTCTGCTTGCCACCTGCCCCCCAGTAGCATGCCATCCTCAAATTTGTCTCACTGAAAATCTTCCCATTCCTATAATCAAAGAACATTATCTAATAAATTAACAAAGGATCTTAAAGCTTATGAAGTTTTTGTACAAGCTCAAAGATCAATTTTGTCCTCCATGGGTTTTGCTCCATTGGTTCTTCTGGTTACACAAAATGATCTAAAAACCTTCTTTGGGAGTCATTGAGAAAGCTCAAAGCATACCAACTTTCTGGCAATCTGCATTGCCCCTACACTACCACAACTTCATTGCCATTTTCACTTGCAAAATAAATTCAAAATGCTAGAAAACAGAAATGGGCAGTAAGAAAATGCTTCTAGAAAGGAGGCTGACAATGAGCTGAAGACACTCTGTCCCTGCAGAAATGTTACTGATGGAAAGAACCAAGGACTTCAAATGGAAAAGTTAGTATCAGGTGAAAGGGCATACACAAGCAAACCAACGTATATTTACATATTTTTTTTAAGCCATAGCATCACAAAAGTCGTCATTTGAGCACTATTCAGGATATTTCTGAAGGGTACTGTTTATGAAGGGCATTTCTCTGCCAAAATTCTCATATGACATTCTAAATTTATGGTATTTACACATCTATACTATTTTTACAGCAGAATGCCCAGTCAGCACAGACAGCATACATATGGCTGCCCTTACTAAATTATTTCACAGTACTCACTCTGCTGTAGGAAGAAACTGAAATAGAACTTAAATACCTTTTGACTCTAGTCATTCTTGCTTTTGTAACTGTTGACTATTTGATTACTTTGAGTGGGTCTTCTTTCACATTCTAGAGTCTATATTTTTTTGATACAAGACGTTTCTGATTTTTAAATTCTTGCACTATTTTTATTAGCACTTTACATATTAGCATTATACAAATGTGTCACCCTTTAGAGAAATATCATTAATCATAATTATTTTAGCAGGTTTTAGAATTTTTATAGGTAAGTACTTTGCAACATACTTTCTTTCTTTTTAGTAGTGTGATAGCAACAAAATTCCACCTTGAAAGTAAGTCCTGTGGTTTCTGACTATGTTCCTTTCTCATTAACTGCACTACAAATTAGAAACCCAACAATAAATGTTATAGCACAATAATTAGGAATAGATTAAGTTGTCAGTTGCAACATGACTAGCAGCGGATTCCTATAGTTTACATTCTTTCATGACAATTTTCCATTTATGAATAAAATTGGGGACTTTAAAATCCGTAGTTAGCTTCCTGAGACCAAAATAACAAAGCTTTTGGCACCATTTTAAGCTGTCTGTCTTTGTACTGAAGCTGATGGAGAAGGTTCATATGAGCCATTCTGCTGACTCATGTGTGGTTGTAATATCTGAAAGTGATGGGTGCTAAAAGAACACTGAAGAGGTCATTGAAGAAAGTTCTGCATGGCCATGACCATCTTCATTTCTAGACTTTTGTTTGGCTTCCACATCATCACAGCAAGAAGAACATGCTGCTTTATAGTACCTGGAGGATAAAACAAACAAAAAACCCAAACAAATATGCAGTACCAACTACATGGAAATGTTAAGGAAGGCAAATTAACAAAGTCCATTTAATTTCTTTGAGTTCAAAGGTACTTGCTCGGCCAGCTCTCCGTTCATTATACTGGAGAATTCATTGCTTTTTCATCACAGTAAATATAAAATTATGGGCAGAGTTTGGACATGCTTTGATTTTTCTCCATCTGTCTTTGCAGACACATACTTGTTTTCTGTGTGAAAAACAGTCTAACGTGACTTTCATTAAAATAATTTTCTAAGCCAAAAGTATTTCTTGGCCCAGATTACAAGTCCATGACTTGAGCATGAGAGGATAGTAAAAGCTTCAAACTACATTTGTACTTTTCTGCTCCTACATATCCTCAAGATCTGACTCAGCTCTCAGTATTCAGACTGATAAACACCAATGTTGTTTGATCATCTCTTCAAGGCATCACCATCATATCAGTTTGCTGTCAATCTGCCAGGCAAAAAGTGCAATCATTTTACACCTGCAGCTCCAGTTACAATCATGCAAACTTAATTTCTCTTGTTTGCTGGGATGTTAGTAACAAGTTGCTGCAAATACAGCAGATAATGGAAGTATAGCTTACCATCCAGATACCTACTGGAGGGTGAACTAGTGTGAGAGTCTTCCCAGAAAAACCCAGGATGTTGCATGAAAAGTATACCATATCTCTTTGGAACTGCCCTTTGCAAAGTTACCATTTTGATGTGGAGGAAAACTCTCAGCTGTTCTACACATGGCAATAGAAATGTCTTTTCCAAACAAAAACAAAAATGGAGAAGTTTATGATTCACATGGGATCCCAAAATACCTTCTGCTCATTTTGAAGGTTAACAGCAGTTCTGATTTAGGAACTGCATCTTGCCAAAATTGGTGGAAAGTTACTATGAAAAAGGATCAAAGGGTTGAATTCCGCTCTCCTTTGCACAGATTAGGGTAAATCTATTAATGTGATTTTATGGCAAGAAGGTGCCTTATTTTATATCCACCTGAAAAAGAACAGAGTTCTGCCTAGATTTTACTGTTCTGCCTGCATTCTTGTCCTTCATAAGGAAGTCAGATTTTCCTGTCACATTTTATTGCACTCTTGTGAGATTTAACACAAATTACAGATCTGAACACTTGGGTCCCTGTCACTGTTCCTCATTAACAATGCATATAGCACAATAGGCATCAGGGGGATGGCATGCTCAGTTTAGGAACAGGTATGCTGCAAAGTTGCTGGAAAGTACATATGACATACAGAACTTAAAATTTAAAAAAATCTTCATTAAGTAAATTAATATCCAGTCATGGGACACAGTTTCAAAAATTAGACAAACAGTTTTAGAAATTATGCCAACTGCAAAATAGTTTCTAAATATTAATTAAAGTTCTACTTAAAAGTATTTCACGCATGATTTCCTTACCATCTGTATTTGTAAAGCCTGAAAAGAAGAAAAATGCAACATCTGGTTAAAATTACTTGAAGATACTAATACTACACTGCTTGAATCTAAATTCAATAAAAGCATTCACCCTTCTTAAAAACATATGTTTTTCTAGATGAAAAGACTACCAATATATTATCTTTGTAGACCTGTCATGTGTCTACAAGCAGTGTCAAACTGTATTTTTAGCAATGGAATTTACTTAATCCCACAAGGTTTTATCTGACAAATGAACAAGGCTAAAATATAAGGGATTCTGTCAAGATACACCCTGTTTCAAAAGCCATTGTTCTTGCACAGCCGTTTCCTTTAAGCTATTGACTTACACACAGTTTTATAATTCTTCTGGGCTTATTACTGAATTCCTCAGTAGATGTAGTTAATTGTCTCCAAGCTTTATCTTTGTAGACAAGGCAAGAGAATGCAACAGCATTATAACATGATACACCAAGATGCAATGGGGTGACTTGGATAACTTATTCAACACACATGGCAGTGTTGTGGCTAGGTTTTCTTATTTCCATGTTCTTGTTTTTCAAAATATACTTGCAACATACTACCAGATGAAAGTAAAAATGCTACGTGCATTGCTTGTAACACCTTTTAGTTACTAGCACAGGCAGTAATCACTAGGAGCACATAGGTGCTGCACTGAAATGTTTAAGTTAGCAAGTTGGCTTGCTGAACGTAGCATAGGAAACAGATTCCTTGAATTTCCATGTCCTTTCTAATCAGCATTCTTCACAAATAAGCTCTTTCTCCTGGATTTTAACATTTATGATGAAGGTTGTGAGCTGCCTTTAAAAGTCAGTAAGGTGCACAAACACTTGAGAATAAGCGATTTGCTCATTGTTACCTATAGAAGCCAGTGCAGAAACAGCTGTAAAACGCTACAGTAATGTCAGAGGTTATAGTAGTGTGTTTTCTTCCTTTCATTCAGTATCTATGTGTGGCAATACATTCTCTGCAGAAACAAGATTTTGAATAATCCTTCAAGGTCTTGTTACCTTCTCTGTGTAAAAATATTTCAAGAGTATGACATGAAAGCTGTTTGCACAGAGTAGTTAGTCTAGCTGTCAGACATGCTTGTGAGCCTCCTCTTTTTTCATTTAGAAAAAGGAGACACATTTTTTTTCTTAAAACTCTAATTACTTTAATATAAATATTTTTTAATTTTTATTTTCAAGCAAATTAAAAGTGAAAGAAAACACTGGAGAAGCATAGAAAACAATCAGATTACAGACAGGCAGTTCCTTAGTTACACAGACATGGATAGAGAGATAAATTTGAACTGCAGTTCTTAACAGGAAACTCTTAATCATCTACTCAACAGCTGCCATCCTATGAGCAAAGAGGGGAACCCATAACCTTCAATCTGTACCCATGGAAACTGAGTATTCTGAAGATGTATGGGATAGACGGAATACAAGAACTACTCCTAAATTCTGTCAAACTACCGCTTCTTCCTCTTCATTCCCAACAGAGACCACAAAGAAATTAAGAAAATCTGCCACCTTACTAAACATCAGCTTATTGTTGAATGAAGTACTGAAAAATATACTTCTCTTCAGAATCTATCAGACTGAGACTTGGCAGCAGGGATCCACAAATGTATGACCTCCAGACTGATTACCGCATCTCATTGTATCCAAAACTGAAAAATACATACTGTGAAAAGAACTCCCACTGCTACAAAAGCATCTGCTAGTCTGCTTAGCAACACAAGCCACTGTGAATGCATCATTCTGGCACACTGGTGTCTGCACAAGCTCCCTCACCATTTCAGAGTCCAGGTGGAGGTTATTTCCATGGTCCTCAAAACTCTCTGTGGAACTGGCCTTAGGTACTTGAGAGGCTTCCATCCCCTCTGCAGTGATGACCTTTTCTGACAGCTTTGTTCCCTTGGAACAATGAAGCTGTCAGCCAAGGGAAGAAGCTCAGCAATGCAGAAGAACTAACTTTACAGAAGCTAAATCTTGGTGAGAGTGCTACCATTCAGAAGAGAGGGAAATTACTAAATCTCACCAGCTGGAATCCTCAGGTTTTCCCTGAGTTTCTTCCCCACCAAACCGAACCCTGCAAAATGGGGAGATGCACTGGATACCAGTCTTCACTGTATAATCACTGCCAGATGTAAATGCAAAACAGACACACATAATGAGAGGTGTAATACTTTATTAACAGCTGTTATTTTGTGGTTCCTAGACTAGAAAAAAAGCATAGCAAACTGCCTGCCTACTCTGTCTCAAACATGTCTTCTACTGAGGCAAATGAAAATTACTGAAAAGTGAGTTTCAAGTCATTCTTCCCAATTTCTTGGTCACTGAATTAGAATTATTGATAATTATAATTTAAGTTCCTTCCTTAGAAACACAATGGTCCTCACCATCAGTAAAGACATTTTTCTCTCCTTCTCCCATAAAGTACTTTTACTTTGGGGAACTCAACAGTGGCAGGAAATTCAAAGCAGGCTACTTAGAAGGGCTGTGTTTTAAACAGTGCAGGGCTTCAGATGGACAGAAAAATATCCTCTTGAATATTTTTGTAAAAGGAAAGGAACATTCAGTCCCAAAAAATTTAACTCACTTAAACAAGTGTTTTCAGCATCTGAAAGAAATATAGCACAGGCTGTCATAAGCAGTTATTGGGATCACAAGGAATGAGACTGAACTTTTAACACTCTTTTCATACTATCACAATGTCGCACTTAAGTCCTGGGACTTTATCCTTAACTGTGATATGGGTGTTATTGAAGAAAAGTGCTGCACAGAGTTCAAAAAACTGTCAGCTGGTGGGAGCAACTGGACTGAGTAAAAACCTTAGGGTAAAAAGATGACCTGGCATGAATACAAATCTATATGATTTACTCAAGGGATTACATTTCTGACATCATACACTACAAACACTGCCTAAATGCTTTACAGACAGCAGCAGAACCCCAAGGACAAAATCAACACTGCTCTCTGAAGTCATTCAGTGTATTATATAGAATAGACTGTGACTACAACATCTGAAGTTCAAAAAATTTAAAAAGCACAATGAATAATTCAATTTTTCCCTCAAGTGAGGGCTGGATTCAATGTTCATAAGTCTTCAGTGTTCAAGAACTGAAACTAGAGAAACAGCTACTGGTGCTCCCACAAGGAGTGGGAGCTCTCTTAAAACTTTTAAAGGGCTCCTCCAAATTTACTGGTTTGTGGGCTTGATCTGTACACAACTTTTTACACAAATACTGCTGTAAGAGTTGTGGGATGATCATTCTCACATTGTCAAACCTGTTTTGATTAGGGTGCAGTTAAATTATTATAAAGGCGCATGTGGAATAAGACTTAAAAATACCTTGGCTCTAACGACAGCAGTAATAAAATGTTTTTTCTGACTTTATCAGTATTAATGTTGATAGTTAGGACCCTTTGCACAGAGGTTCACGAGCTATAGCTGCATGAATGGCACACCGAGTGCTTCTGCAATGTTGACATGTTTTGCTGCCTAGTAATATTAATTAATGAACATAATTAATGTCCACAAGTTAATGAAGAAGTGAGAACATTTTTCTGTCCTACTACTAAGTTTTAGAATTTATTTTTATTTAAATACAAGCTATTCAATCTACTCCTCTTCCAAAAAATGAACTGATCATTTGCTGCAATTGTACACCTTATTCTGAAATGCATTATGTTTTTACCAATTATTTAATGAATCAAAATTTTTAATGCCAATCTGAGTTTTCTCTGACCAGTCTGCCCTACACTACCATGTTTCAGTGAATGTATGTCACCAGCATCTGTGCTTCATTACTAAGAGCAGGTAAAGTTGTAGTTTAACTGCAGAGAAAGGACCATATTAACCAAGGCCCACCTCATGCAACTCTGTATAGATAAACGTTACTGCCAGGGTTAATTCAGGCTACTCTGTCTCCTGCAACTTCCTTTAGCATTATAAAAGTATAGCTGTTAGGACTGGCTAGTGGATTGCTGTGGTCATGCCCTGCTGTATTCCTGTGAATCTCCTAATTTCAGTTTCTTTTGTATAGACTGGTGGGGCACTGATTAAACCTCAGTAAAAGGGATTCAACCTTCTACATAATATTGACCCATTTGACAGAGAGGTGTCTCCTGGGCTGAAGAGGAGCATGCAGATACCAGAAAATAAGCATCAGGACTGCACAGCAAGGATAGTCCTTGGTGCCAGTGAGAGCTGTAAGCTTGAACACTGTCCCCTCTGAGCATCAAAACAGACTACATCATTGCACAAGAAAGCAGCAAGCAGGACTTACTCCATTGCCCAGGATACAGGAAGAGAGTGAAGCAGTTGTGTTAATGCTAAAAAAGTTCAATCAGCACTAATTTTTATTATTGCAGCATAGACTTAGCATTGTAATTTGCAAAAACCCCACACAAAGAGCCAGTGAAAGACAGTCAGTACCTTTTTTACATCACAGAGGTGTCAAGAATTGAAACATAGAAGATAGAAGTACAATAAATGAATAGATTGATGAAGACATCATTAATTAAGTGGTCAGAATTTTAATTCCATGTGAAAGAATTGAAGTGCAGTGTGTATTGAGAGGCTGTTCAGTGTAAAAATACTGGGCAAAAGATTCAGAATGAACAAATGATGAAGACAGAAGGAAATATGAGGAGCTTAAGACATAGTGTGATGCACAGAAAGGATGACAGCAGGAAGAGAAACAGGCAGAACCAGAAATAAAAAGATATTTGGGAACCACTCAGAATATCCCAGAATACTGAAACACAGAAATTAGAACAGAAAAAGACAATCTTTTTTTAGTATCTAAAATTTGAAATTAATGACAAGCAATGAGTTTAAAAAAAGAAACTTAAGAGGAAAAAACTGATTTCTGAGTAAAAATTAGAGAGAGCATCATTCAGTGGTTAGATTTCAGAGCTTTTAATACAAACCCCACATTACAGCTGATCTTAGTGCCCTCCTTATTATCTCATCTCAATCCAATAACTGGATTTTTGTAATAATTGTTAGTAATTCAGATTTTATTTTTGTAATAGAAGGGTTTATTCCAGTGAGTGCTAAACAGTCTTCAATAACCCAACAGGGCAGCACCACATAGTGTTAGAATGGCTTGGAGGTCTCATTCTGGCTTTGGTCATGCCAATGAGAATATACATGGAAATCACCACAGGAAAGTCAGGGGAAACCAATGAACCAAAGTTTCTATGGCCACAGATCAGCTTAGTCATAAATGTTTGCCTTCAACTACCTTATAAAGATTAAGGCTGTTCTGTATGAATAACAAGAGAACATAAAAAAGGCTGCCTTTCAGGAACACACACACACACACTCACAAATGATTTTATCTATTAATGCCTAATATCCTTTGACTTGAGTCTTGAAATTTAGATAACTTAACTAACATTTCTTCTTAGCAATTTTCCTAACTTCAAGGCAAAATTTAAAGTTCTGAAGGTTACACTGAGACACTTGTTCTCATTACTGCTTATACAATCCCTGATTTCCCACTGCTGTCACATGGATTCTTGCTGGTTTACTTGTGTTATGGTTTAATTTATTCACTGCTGCAAGAACCTCTGACTTTATGTGAAGTTCTTTTAATGTTTCATCAGGAAAGCCTTGACACTCTGGAAGTATTCCATTACCTTCCTTAATTCCCAAGGGATGTTTAACAGTAAACCACTACATGTTTTAACTCTGTTGGTTTGAGGGACAACTTATGGCATTTCTACACTCCTTATATAAGTGTCCTGGGTTTGCCCAGGACACAAAAACTTAACACCTTGAATGTAGATATCTAAATCTCAGCCACTTTATAGTTCCTTTATTTGGAATAATTCTCTCAGTGGAGAGAAATAAGTGGTTTTACAATGTGATTTATTTGCATTGTTTTCATGTCAAATATACTCCAATGACTTACCAGTCTGTTTTCTCTTCATTGATTACTAAGACAACCCAGAAAATCAGATCTGAATCAAATATCAAAATCTGTAGTTGTCCAAATGAAAAACTTACCAATTGTGAGGCCAAACCACTACTTGGTCACACAAACCCTGCCTTCATTCTCTGGGCAAAGTGTTGACCCAAGTAAAGCACAGTGTAAAGCCATACAGGTATAAGGCCTGTTCCTGATCTGCCATGGATATTCTGGAGGTCTTTGAGATATAAATGCAAAATATGTCTGCCATCTGAAAATTATGGTCCTGCCTAATACAACTTTATGTGCTGCAACTTGAGCTGCACCTTGCACTAGTGCTGGAGCTTTGTGAGTGATACACCACTGTAATCATGCCTACATAATTTGTCCTTGTTCTGACAAGGCTCCTGACAGGACTCTGTCCATTATGAGGTAGATTATGTTGTCTAATAAGTCTATTTAGGTTGTTTCTTTACAATAGAATTGGGGTGTTGGGTGGTAAAACTAATTTTGTGTTGGCATGTGATGAGCCAAAAAATTTAAGCAAAGAACCTCTTCAAGTTAAGAGAAAGGGAATATGTGCCTTCATTCTCTGCAACCACACATGAGTATAAACTTCATCCCTTTGGTGCAGTTATACAAGCTGTATACAAGTTATCAAATAAATACAAAGCAGAAGAGAAAACAGGTCAGAAATGAGCCCGGAACAAACCATCATAGAAAAAAACATACTGTGGGTTCACACACAGCTGAAGCCAGGGGAAAGGGAAGCACAGTCCAGGGCATTCACCACTTGGAAGTATCTCCAGTAGATGTGTATTCGATTACCATTTTCTATAGAAGAAATTATTCAGCATATTTGCAGAAGCAGATACCTTTTAGAATACTGTTATCAATGGGGATAGAGAAAATAATTTCCCTTAAAGATTTGAGGAGAGTAGGGATGGGATGAATAAAAAACTGTGGGCAGGGTCTTGTCTCAGCTCCATCACCAATTCCCTTTTTTCTTGTCCCTTTTCCTTTGTTTCAGCTCTCTATTGTAAAACAGGGGCATATTAGCATATGTATCTCCACGAGTTACTACAAAGATCAATCCCTGGTGTCTGGAAAATGTAAAACCTTCTTTATTACTGCCAGTGTAGGAGGCAGTGATTTTTTTTGTGATTTGGAGAAGCATAGTACTGTAGGAAATTTCAAAAATAGCTTTTTAATGGAGGTTTTAAAAGTACTTAGGAAAGTTTAAGTGAAACTCGACAATCTCTCTATCCATTAAAAAAAGTACTTCAAGTTCCCACTTCAAATGATGTAAAATAACAATAAAAAAGACACCAAGAAGAGATTAGACTCATCTTACTGAGTGCTTTCTATGAAATGAAGTTTTATAATGAATTTTGATTCAAATCCATTGAAACTTTTTAATATCCCAGTTTTTAAGAAGAAATTGTATATTTTAAGTCTGCTACAAACAGCAGAATTGCACCCAAGTTGGACTTGGGTTTTGACAGCAAAGAGTTTTTGGGAGCCAGCCTATCTGTTTGTTTGGTTTTTTTTGTAGAAAGTGGGTTTGAACAGACTGAATTTTCATTCTTTCTTGAGCACAATCACAAGTATGGATATAAAAAAATTGACTTTCTGGCTACAGTATCATAAGTCTAAGTTTGACAGTTTCTAAGATTTCTCCACACATGCAAGACAGAGTTAGTGATTTCACTTACAATTCAGGATTCCTAGATCAATTCAATTTAGGGTTCATAGCAGGGTTGTTAAGAGAAGATGTCTCACACCAATTCCTACATTATGCAGTTCTGCACAGGAAAATTAACTCTGTGCTGTATTTACTCAAGCACTTGCTTAATTGCTCTGCTGATAGCATGGGTTGAGTTGACCTATGATAACATGGAATACAATTGTTAAGGTACTGTAGCTGTTGTGAGAATAATCTTTCATTTTTAGGCGTAATGCAACACAAAATGAGTAATATTCTGGTAACTTGAGTGCTTAGGCCATTACTTTCTGGACATATTCTAAATATATTTTCTCTACATAACAGCATCACAGATAAAGTTTCTTAGCTGAACACCCACCTATCAAAATTATGCTATTTAAGACCAGTAATAGTGTCTTCCTTAATTTACCAGTTTTAACCCTGCTCTTCCTTGTAGAGAAGAACGGATTATGTACAACGTTCTCAACATTATTTTAGGCAAGAGTGCTGTGATATGCTTTTTCATAATAAAACATCCTTCTTTTCCTTTTTCCCTTTTCACAGTGTCTAATAGTTCATCCCACAGATCCTGAAGGAATTCAGAATTAAAGAAATGTATTGCTGTGTACCACTGCCATCTGCTGCTAATCTTTCCCTGTGGATACAGAAGGTCTCACTTCACCATATATTTAATCCAGTAAAGATCGTCAGCTGAATGCACATGGTGGGTCCAATACTCCTTTTACAATACTTTTTAAACCATCTCTCCCCATTTTATCACAGAGCTCCTGATTGCAAATCTTAGCCAATATATTGAGGTGATTGTTTCAATCTCAGGTTCAGAAAGAAAATTATGTTCTTCCCCCAGTCAGTGAAAAAGGTTTGTGCTGCAATCTCATCCAGAAACACACTGTTCCAGAGAGGAAGTGTCCATCTTAGAGACTTCAACAGTTTACCCATTTGCCATCTGTACTCAAAGATCTTCAGAAAGAACATGTTATTTCTAGAGTCCCACTTCTCCAGCACTTCTGACACCCACTCATTCACACCATTTCTAAGGAGTACATCATGTCAGAATGCAGAATTGCTGCATAGCTTCTTTAATTTATATGCTACTCTGACTTCAGTTTCTAAATACATGTAAGCAGGATATATCAAGATCTGCTGCATAAATATAATCAAGAAGCAAATACTATTCCACAGGAAAAAGAGCAAAGGAGAGTAGGACAATGAGGAAGAGAAAATAGAGGACCCCCAGTCTCATTTATAGCTGTATGAATGCTTGAAGCTGCAATACAAATCAATCGAACTAGATTTGAGTTGCAGGAAGACATACTTTGTCCTTACAGCTTGTCTTTTGACTTCTATAATATTTGGAGAGCAGAATTTCTCTTATTAATATTTGTTATGACCCTTCCTGTATTTTTAAATGGGATCCAGACTGCAAGAAAGGTGTGTACAAGGTCACAAAAAGATGTGTATGAGTGTTGGGGGTTAGATTTGTTTCTTTTTCACTTATAGAATTTTTTCCCATAAGCTGCTGGAAGACTAAGGACTGAGTGCTTGACTAAAACAAAGAAGTGGCCAAAGGAGATGGCAGCACCAGGCTACACCTATTGTTTTTGGGTCTCTGGGAATCTTCCCTCAGAGAGGGGAGATAATGCGAGTTTTGGGGGAGGTAAAAGACAGGGTTGTAGACAGCTTCGCTCTCTTGCTCTCGGCATCGGGGAGGACAGGACGGTCAAGCTGCCCCTCACTGCAGGAAGAGCTCACGGCCATCACTCTGCCTCTGTCTCATCCTGGGAAATCTGCAGTCATCTGCTCGTGTACCCAGGAATCCTGAGCTCGTTTTCTCCAGCCTTCCCCCCACCGCCGCTGTTTCTTCGGAGCTTTGAGGTTCCCCTGCTACTCTGTAGCCCAGCACTGCCCAGCCCTGCCGGGACACCCCTGCTGCTCCAGCCCCCAGCACAGAGCTCCTCATCTCACCCACCAGCCCGGGACTTTCCTCCCTTCCAGCTCAGCCTCTCGGAGTCCTGCAGGGGCACTGAGATCAAACTGCCCTGGGCTTTGTGAAAGAAAGCCCTCAAGGTTCTTGGTTCTGTTTATTATTAATGCTGTAGTTGTGGTTTGTTTGTTTGTTTTGTCATATATACTAGTAAAGAACTGTTATTCCTATCCCCATACCTCTGTCTGAAAGCCCCTTTAATTTTCTAAATTACAATAATTTGGAGGGAGGTGATTTGAATTCTCCATCTCTAGGGAGATGCCCTTTCCTGCCCCACCCTATCAGATATCTGTCTTTCAAATCAAGACAATGAGTTCATAAGCACTGAACTTAAAAAAAAAAAAAGTTGGAAAATGTCACACCTATTTGAAAGAACTATGTTTGCTTGTCATTGGAAGATGTCAGTAGCTACTTTGGAGAAACACTAGGAGATATTTTGGGGCCCGGTTTTGGGGATTGCATTTCTTACTCTTGAGCTCTAAGGTAGAGCTGGCTGAGACCTTCCTCAAAAAAATCCTGAGGCTTTTACTGCTAGATATACTGTGCACGTGTTTTAGAGCCCAGAAGATGGTTATCAACAAAGGTAACTGCTGTAACTAGTTGAAGGAACTCACTGGAAAACAGACAGGGATGAAGTAACACCTCTGGCAATGCTTGGTCTGAACTGAAATGACAAAGTAACAAGGGAATACAAAAAAGATCAAGCATGAAAAGGCAGATAATTATAATCTAGAGCATATGAACAGATGGCAACACCATCAATCAATGAATAAATAATAGTGCAATCTGACTTGATGGGATGATTGGATGAACTCAAATGACACCAGGCACACTTTGCTTTATATAACTAAGTGTCAGTCATGAAGCAGAGCAGGATATGAGCACATTCATTCCCCAGAAAGCAGAAAATAACAAAATTAGCAGCTCTCATATGACTATATATATATGGACTGCCATTGTGCTGATGAATTTACTTGTGGTTATCACCTGGAGATAGAACCACTAAGCTACAGAATGTTTCTGCAACCAGACTGGCCCTTAAGAAAAGGAATGAAAACCAAAATATGATAAAGAGGTGAACAAAAAAGGCAACTGGCTTTTGTGTGTCTCTCTGGATGGAAAGAAACATATTGCCACTATTAATGTTATTAGTCACATTCCTGTGCAACTCTGGCAAGTGAGTTTAGGAGCCGGTGTCATTCATTTTGCTGCTTCCAGTTCATGTTTCATAGCTCAGTTTCGTCTCCACTACTTAAGAACAGCAGAGTTGTTAGCTGTACGGCACTTCAGATGTGCTGCAAATTCAATTACACTTTTATTTTGTCATTTGATATGCCAGTGGAATAGAAACAATCAAGAAGATTGACACTGATCATAACCTAAATTGTCATGCCCAATCCTTGACAGAGGCATGAGTTAAAAAAGGTGCCAGTCATTCAAGACTCCTGACTTTTCAAACTACCTTGTAATGTGCATCAAAATGGATTCTCCACTGCTTGCAAACAAACCTATACACTGTTCTTTGCTGAACAGAATTTCCTGGATAGAAGAATTACTTTCCAAGAAACACGTAAATTTAAGAGTGAACATTTTTTGGCTATTATTTTAGTCTAAAAGTTAAATACAAAATCTCGGAAACTTTATTATTTTTAATGATGATGCTATGTTTTCTCCCAATATAGATTTTATACTGGTATTCTTCCCTGTACTAAAATAAACTTCATTTTAGTAGCATCATTATTTCATTTTCTATGTATTTTCACTGTAATAATTTAGCGTGTCTGCTATTTTCAGCAATATGGTAGCATTCCAACATCAGTGTTGCTCACTTTGTGTGAACATGCCCTAGCAACACATACACATTTTGAGATTAAATAAAATAAAGAGGTAAATTAATCTAGTTTCTTCAGAGTGCTAATGAACCCTTCATTACTCTAGGATGTTGACATAGATAGTTACATCTCAGCAAAAGAGGACAAGAATAATATTCATTCTTAATGGACTCAAGGAAAGCACTTTGAAATCACTGAACAGCTTGCTCTCCTACTCTACATATAATTGTTGTTTGTCATGATCACAAAGGCAACAGTCAAATGCAAACATCTCCAAATACTTTTAAAACTCTTTCCAAGAGATTGCAAGCCATTAAAAATATTTTAATGGCAATAGGTAAACATCTATTCTTATCACAAAATTAATAAAAAGAAAGTACACAAAGCGTATTCTACAGGTAGCAGTTATCTTCCAGATAATAACATCAAGTGATGGGTTTATTAACATGTAATGCATGGGCTTTCTTTCTTCACCCTACACTGTACAGTGTATTAGCTCATTATGCTTGTATTTTATAAAGAAACACCAGAACAGCATTTATAAAGTCAAAATGAAGTGCCAAGTGAGAACATATTTGGGGCGGTTGAGTACTTCTATCCTAAACTGCAGGAATTAGATTGTGTCCACTGTCTGTAGAGCAGGGAATGAAAAAAAAAGGTGTCTCTCAGCAAGACTACCAAGAGGGGCTCAATTCAAACAATTCAAACAATTATGTTAGCAGACACATGTCCCTGTGCTCAAAATTATGATTCAACAATTCCATCTAATTATGAAAATATCAAAAACTTCTTAAGAGCCTCCCTGTTCAGCTAAAGAAATGCATAGACTACATAAGATTTCAGGAAAGAGAGGTTATGCATTTATGGTTGATGTTCTCTGAAACATGGAATCCAGGCCCATACTCAGAATATAGGTCTCACCACAAGCAGTGACATTTCTGTCTTTGAGATAACAACAGCTGTGTTCAAGCTCTACTGAACATACTGCTATATGCAAGAACATTCAAAACAAAATGCAGCTTAAATTTTTTTCACCTGAAAAATAATAAGGCCATAAGACAAAGAAGTGTTGAGGAAAAAGGACAGAGAAAAATAATGATGAAGAAATATGAACATGGGGCAATAAGCTCACTGCCTTTCACTGATAAGGCAGATGAAATCCATACTCTTTCACACATTCACAGCTCCTGAGCTGTGACTTTGTCTTTCCCACAAAAGCATTTTCAGGGCCAGCCAACATTGTTAGAATACCTCTTTAATGGCAGAGAGAATATCTCAGGCTGCAGAAGGAGTGCTAAGTGGCTGGCTCTGTAAACAACAGGAATGGAGATATTTCAGAACAGAATTACTGAATGAGGTCAGCGAAACTCACAGATAAAGGAGATTTGTTTGAAATAGGCAAAGCTGAATTTTCTAGTAGGCTTCTGAAAAATTCCTCATCACAAGCTTCTATGGAAACTCAACACTCAGAGCTTTAGGGAAGGTCTTTATGTTGATAAATAACTGATTAAAAGACAGGGAACAGAAGGTAAGTAGGTTAGCCCGACAGCTCTAGCAATGGAGGGAGGTCATTAGCAGAGTTCCACAGGGATTTTTGCCAAGGATGCAGTTATTCGTCATATTCCTAAGCAACCTGTGAAAATGGATGAGTAGTGAGGTGAGAGAGCTTTATAATTATATTATCTTATGCACAGTGAAAAGGATGATGGCTTGCTGGATGAGAAGAATTAGGAAAGGTGCTTATGGAAGAAAGTCCCTAGGCAATAAAATGGCAGATGAAATTCTTCATAGTTGAATGCAAAGTGGTGCAAAAAGAGGAAAATAATTCTAAGATCAAGAGTCATTATATACACAGAATTGTAAGCATTTCAAGAGAGCATTAGAGGACACTACCACATACTATTGGCTTCTTCTTACTCTCCTGGTTGGCTTCTGCTTCTAGTCTCAGTTTGAAGTAGGATACTAGTCTGGATGGATTTTTGGTCTAACCAGGTGGAGGAACTGGGCTTTTTTACAGATGTAGCCTGAGATCTAATATGGTGTATGTGACATAAAAACACTCTGGTTTAGAGCTCTACAGATTTACTGTGTCCTTGCATGGCAGTAACCATTAACTTAAACCTGTCAACTATTGATGTTAATAGCATTAAGAATCCCAAGGAAGGTTTTAGCCCTTTGGAGTATTCTTCACAAACCAGCCACAGGCCCCTCTACTGATTGCACTGGGACTGCCCAGCTAAGACATGCTAATTATATAAAATGGGAAAATACAGAAAGTTTCTTCACCAGAGGATGAAGGCAAAGATGTTTAACAGAGGAATGTGAATGAGAAAAACCCATGGGCTGTAGAGGGCAGTTTTCCCAGGAAAAAAGAAAACCCTGGAAAAATGCCTTAGGAAACCCAATTCTTAATGTCATAAGCAAAAGGCTTATTGACATGCTCTCTATGCAAATTGTTACCAGGAAGTTCTCAGTTCTCTGTGTTGTCATAGGATGATTCTTGGTGCAAGAATTTTAATATTCTTAATCGTTGTCCCCCCATTGGACCCTTCCCTCAGACCCCACCTTAACTCCCCACCCACACTGGGTTATATAAATACCCCTCTCTAACCCTAGATTTGGTCTTAGGTCTCTTGCCTTTTGCCCCTTGTTACTGTGTTGTCCAGTTCCCTCCAATACAGTGGATGTCTTATTGTTTGTTATTTTTGTGTTATTAAAATTTCTTTTCAGACAACAGATAGAAGCTGTCTCTCTCCATTTAAGTTGCCATGAGGCTGACTCCCGAGAAAACTCAAAGGAGTCTGACAGTCTGGGCTCAAACTTCAAGAAGTTTCAATGGACAAAATCTATTTCTTTCACAAACAGCAAAGCCAGAACAAAAAATGGTGTGAGGTTTTCCCCTGGAATTATAAGGCTGATAAACTGGAACTTTTACAGCTAATGCTGAAAATCTCAGAGAACAGAAAATCCTTCTTGCAAAAGATCAGGTAATCTTTATCAAGGGGAGGAACATTCCACCAAAAGTTGTATTTCAGCATGTCACATAATGAAGTGACTCTTTTCCCTTAAGGACTTCACAGAAGCCCAGGCACCTCGTGTATATGAGAGTCATTATCCAGTTCCACTAATGAGGAGAGCAACGTGTAGATGCACTACTCAGTACAAACCTTTTGAAATCCTAATACTATGTCCTGACAAGAAGCCTTAGGCAGAAGGTCTCTACCTCCATAGCCATCCATCCATCCAAGTGGATATGGTGTGTCTTGGTCAGTATGGATCAGCAAAGCAATAGTGATCTCTCAGTCTGGCATCCAGACTGTGCTGGATGCACGACTTCCTAACTTCCTACTAATCCATCCGCTAAGATGATGGAAAAGAAATAGTCCCAGACATCTTCATTGTCCCACACAAGGGAAAATTCAAACTGAAATCAAGCAAAGGTGTCAAAAAGAACAGACAATTGCTACAATGATTCAGTTCACACTCCGTGTGTTGAGTACTGTGCTAAAGCACAGTGATGAGAAAATTCCTGGCTTCTGTTTTTAAAAAGAATATGCTGGGTGCATATGTGGTAAACACAAGAGTTTGATGAATGATGTGCTAAACCATCCCTAGAGTTTAACATTGTTTCTGATAACAGGAGCAGGCAGAGTCTCTGCTGCTCAGTGATCTCTCAGATGTTCCCAGTTCTCTCTAGCAACTAACATGGGAAAAGAGAATCCCAACTAAATTAACATTCAGAAAGAAGGTTAACAGGAGTAGGATCCACTGTCAGGAGGATTGTTGGAGTCCAGGATATCCCTCTGACAGCCCTGGAGAATCTGGGGACTGTACAGGGGGGTCTGGGATCTGTACAGGGGGGTCAGCCAGCCCGGTATATTCATAAAGATCAGTATCAGACACTGGCTGAAGCCAACTGCTTCAGCTTCTCATAATCCTCGCAAGCAATGTCGAAGAAAGATACAACAAACTTCTAAGCTTCTACTGTTTCGATTCCTGCACACACGTGCAGGGTTTGTAAGCAGCAATATGTCTTTAATGCAAATGGCAATGGCAGCTGGTGAGCAAAACTCTCCATGTGGTACGAGTATAGTTCACAGCTCAGGGCCAATCTTTGCAGAGTCCAAGAAGCCATCACCAAAAGGGAACACCATTTTGACAGTCTGAAAGCCAGCACCACTCTGCTCTCTGAGTGACTCTTGAATGCCACCCACTCCTGTAGCTCTCCTCTGAGCATGCCTTACCCCACATGCTGAGGACTGTGCCCCTCACAACAACACAGCTGCAGCAGGTGTCTTCACAGAGAGGCCGCTCTAATCATCACAGATTCTGCCCTGGAATCAGCTCCTTCCTCACCTGCTTGCACTCTTCCAGAAGGCAGCCGAAATTGCTAGTTCATAAGCTTGTCTGGGTGGAATCCAGCCTTTCTTCCAAGGTGTCCTACTGTGCAAAAATCAGTGGTGTCTGCCTCAAAAGCATTCTCCATAGGGACAATGCACTTTTTATGGGAGCAGGAGGTCAAAGCAGGTACAAGATTGCAAGGTATACTTCCATGGCTTCAAACAGGGAAAAATGCAGAGAGACAGTCAGTGTGCTGAACCCATTCCCTTCACAGACTTTAGAATATCTATCACTTACTAACTATTTCAGCAAAGGTGTTTATTAGTAGCAAACACTCCTGTCCAGAGGTACAAAGGAGAAGGTTCTGTGCACCCATAGCATGGCTTCATTCTCATTACACATAATGGAAATAATATTGGTGATTTTATTAGGAATTGTGTCACCAAACTAGTCAGTGAGCTAGGAATTGTTGATGAGAAAGCCTTTTCTATCCAAAACAGTGATCCAAAATATATTTTCCCATTTCAATCACTTTCTTGATTTAATAAGCCACTGCTCACTGTCCTGGGGTAATAGTATTGTTTATCGATTACTCATTTTTAAAATGGAATCCCATCTATTTAATTTCTGCTTATTCCCAAAGTTTCCAATTAAATAGGGAATAAGATCCTAATTTATGGTTCAAACACAGTGAAGTGAAGGCTACATTATTCATTTTTATCTTCTGCTTTGGAGTCTATGGATGGATGGTTTCTTTAAAAACACTTCTTAAACATAGAAAATATAAACACTGCTGTGAATGGGAAGATGTGCAAAGGTTCCTTTACAGGCTTGTTTTTTCTTTTCTGTTTCAAAACAGGATGGGAAAACTTCACAAAATATAATACCACAGAAGACTCAAATCACCTTGCATCAATTCCATGCTGGGCTTTATAAGCAGAAGGCCAAGTAAATTCAAACATAAAAACACAGCAATTTCTGTTCATATAGAGTAAGATAGATTGCTTAAGTTAGACACCATGGGAGATGATTTGCAACAGTGTACATGCCCATGCACCAGCATACACGTCTCCTCTTTTAGTATACAGGTAGAGACCTGAAATTGTAGTTTTGTTTGATGTTCCCAGGCTTAGCTGCCCTTGAACACTGTCAGTTCCATTGCCTGGCTGGAATACCTTGCCTAGAGATTTGTGTTGCAGAAGAAATATAACCATTCTCTTTCACTCTGAAGACCTAAACATGAATCACTGCATCTCTTAATCCTCCTCATGCAATCAAAGCATATCCTAAAAGACACTGACTCTCCAATCCCATGCTCTCTACTCTTCCTGAAAGCTAATAGAATGAGGCCAATTTAAACAGTCTCCTCTAATCAAACCACCTCTGTAGTTTCTCCCAGGCTCTCTCCCGTTCTTCAGTAATAACCCCATCTGCCACTGGAATCTGCTGTGGCACAATCCAATTGTCCAATTGTGACTCCACTGCTGAAGAGACCTGAGATGACTTTGAGCACCCAGAAAATTATCAGGATTCTCATACCTTTTGAATCAAGCATTTCCATGCTTTATACAGTGTTGCATATAACAGGGTTTTTTAAGGAAATAAGAAAAGAGAGACTGAAAAAACCCCACATTACCTAATATAGTGCAACTTGTCTTTATCACTGCCCTAAGTCACATATGCCAGGTGTACACGATCTCTCTCAATTCAGCTTAGCTCATGCATCACCTCTTCTTTCATAGTGGAATAAAGATGTGGAAACCCACGCAAAAAAAGGTATTCAGAAGTACCTAAGAATTTTAGTACCAGTTCAGAAGAAGTCCACATTAATTGTCAACATTAGTCAAGGCACCAATTCTGCAATGTCCTTACTATAAAGCACATACAAATTATTCTCTCTCTACTTGCTTTTCATGGCCACTATTTCACAGAGTTTGTCTTGGACAAACCAAAGACACATACTGAACAACATCCTGAAAAAATCCTTGCTGCTTTTCCCCCCCCCCCGTCTGTCTGTTGCACAGTATGTTCCAAGCATGGAGGGTAGAAGACATTGTTAAAATACAATTGCTAAAAATCTTACCTATCTTACAATCTTACCTATCTTAAAAACCTAATATTAAAAAAACCATTAAATTCACATTTTATCACTTTGTGTTTAAGAAATGCTTTTTCTGAACAATTAAAATGTGCAGATGCTTTATTTTGTTCCCAAAAATTAGCTGTCATTTTCTGGTTCTCTTTCACTAAGCTGACCCTTGGCCTGCACATATTTTAGAAGAAAGCTTTTGTAACAAATATAATCCAAGTGAAAATTTTATTTTTCTAAGTCCTAAATTAGATACAGAATTAATCAAATAGTTTCACATCAGACTACCTTCAAACCCTGGCATGTAACTGTCTTGCTTTCCTTCTCTCATTCTATTGCTCTCTATCAGGTCTTTCAGTTTAATTTTTCTTCTCTTTATAATTCTTTTCATAGACTTATTTATCTTTAGCTGTTAGTCACTGTTTCACGGGATAGCAAGTTGTGATGCTACTTCATAGCAAAGAAGGGCCACCCTGCAGAAGTCAGTGGCAAACCTCCCCCTCGCAGAAAAACAAACAAAAAAAAATCGCTGTGATACATTTTAACTAAAACTCCTCTGGACTTTCAATTGAATACCTGCCATTATGCATTTCTTAACTTTTTACTTTTCTGGGTTGAAATTGACTGAGAGAAACTGAGTTTTCTCTCCTCTCCTCCTTTCCTTGAAAGCAACAAACATATTCCTTTCCTTTTAAAATGTAATTATGTTTCTTACCATCCACGCTGTGACAAAATCTCCCATCCAAGTCCCAACTGCAGCTACCTTCATAAAATTTTCATTCCTGATGCCCATGAAGTCTGTTATAATGTATGCACTGTGGAAACAAGAACACAAACGTAAGATATGCACATTTGCTCAATGTAGTTACAAAGAACTTGCATTAGTGACAAAATTTGTGATTATCCGTGAAAGATTTCCCATTGCTTTCATAATAACTTTTCTGCTCGATCTCAGCCTTGACATAGAACTGAACCCATATGGGTCGAATCCAATCAGAAATGCAATGTGAATCTGATTTTGAAGTCCATGTCTCTTTTGAAGGTACTAAAATAACAGTTGGCAAAGACTTTAGGATTATGTAAAGCTTCTGAAAGCAGAAAATGTTTTATGCTTTTTATCTTTTTTCTTTATACAATAGAATTACAACATTCCTCAAATCAGTGACTTTGCAAAATCCTCATGAAGAAAAATAAAAATCTTTAGGGAATCTTTAAAAAGATAATTGAGCTGCTTGACTTTCCAATCTGTCAGTTATACAACCATATTTTTTAACACATCAGTGCAAGGAATTTTTGCAAAATTTCAGTGAGATGTCACTGTTTCTAGATTTATACCATTTATTTTCACAGATATATTTTATTTAAATCCAAAAGAAGCATTTCCATTCTGCTTAAATAATGCAACAGATAGGATTTACACCCTCACTTGGTAATTTGACTTCAAGTTCACCAAGATGCTATAAGGACAATTAAGAAGTTAAAATTACTTGTTCTGGATTAAAACCTTTCCAAAAACCATACATGTTAATAAACTGATATACTTTTCTAAAAGACTTTTATAGTGGTCAACAAGAGGCAACTCTCCTCAAGAGCTAATAACGATGATAATGAATATGAATGGCAATTGTATTTTAACTTTATAAGTGATATCTTTGTTTTCAAGACACTTGTAAACACTTCTAATGTAATGTTATGCTTATTTAAGAGTGTGCGTAAGTGACACAGTCACAGGTAAAAGTGTCCTTGAGCATTGTGCTATTGTTCAAATTTTACCATTATTTTGTACCAAATATTGCAATGTCTAGGAGCTATACAGACCATATCTCTGCAACTGGATCAGTGCACACCGATTCCACTCTCTGGGCCAATTCTGTTACAATCTAAGTATCTAATCAAGATAGAAGGTCTTGCTAGCACAAATCCATAATTTCTTAGAGACAATTGAATATGTTGTAGAGAAGAAATATTATCGTCAGTGAATAGTTTCATGACACATGAAAATGTCCTGCTGTAACAGCCCTTTTCTTTATACATGTTATGACCTTTCAGCTGGTATGTCACTAACAAAAATGCAATCTGTTTATTTTTCCTGTTGAACAGCACATAAATGCTGACTTTGATTTTCTGTTGAAAAAAAAATCCAAACTGTTTTAATAACATTCCAGGTAATTCAAAGTTCATCAGAAAGTAGCTTAAATTCACCATGTCATAAATAAGGATGCAAGAACCCAAGAACAGGGTCAGCCTTAAGTCTCCCTGTTTCAATGTTGCATCCAAGACAGGGCAACAGCAGAAACAAAGTCTGAAAACTGGCAAGCACACCCTCCCAGATATATTCTCCTAGGTGCTTTAGAAATGGAACATATTTGAAATTCCTTTTTTCCTGAATCTTGGTCATGCCATTCGTGTAGCATCTGAGAAGGCAGAAAATACTCAAGTCTGCATTCCTTTAAGAAGGAGTCTTCCTCACAAAGGAGGCATGGCAGTAAGTGCCCTTGGTAAGGAATGGCCCTCAAATGCAAAGCGTACCATAGTCTTCTCCATCAGTGGGAAACAAACACAAAACCCCAGGGGTTTCACCTTTTCTTATAGGCACTACACACTCTCATATGCTTTATACATGACTACAGGTGTACAGTAAGCAAACACTTGCATAACACCCCCAGAGAACAGGCCACTTGGGTAATTCCTATAGCCCTGGTATATAGAGCAGGCCTGCCACAGCCACCCTGGCAGGCTGCTGGACACAACGAGGGTTAACCAAAAGGCTTAGAGGTCCCTGAATATGGGTATGAACTCATAGAAGAGAGATCAACCCAGACATAAGCAATTCTTTTTAATGCAAAGTGAAATTCTCAGTGTAATCCCTTGTTTTTATGAATGTCAGATGTATCAGAAGGCTTACAATAAGGTTGAATGAGCTGGATACAACACTTAAATACACAGAAAGGCCTTAAAAGCATCACATCTTCCCAACAGTTCTTTTTGTCATTTCAAAGATGAAAGCATCAAAGGAGCCTATAAATTGTGCATTCCCATCTACAAGTAATTAATGCCTGAATTAAATATGCAAATCGACAAACCTTCAGTTAGTGTCAAAATAGCATATTATTATAAAGAAACTGTTAGGAATACAATCTGTGCATGTTTTAAGTGCATTTACTGATTAAAATACAGCTACAACTTTTTTAGGAACAGGAAGTATATTTTTAGCATTGTCATCTTAGTAGAAATAGTAATGAAATGCATTACTATTTCATTAATTGTTAGCATTACACCCTGTGTCTTTTATGCTCTCTGCAGTATTATTTTTCTTTGAAAACACAAAGAGAAATTGACTATTTTAAAATAGGGACTTGAGGCAGCTAAAAATGAATAAAAAAGAAGTTTCATTTTCAGGTTTTTACATTTGACATTTTCAAAAAAGACATGCTTTCCTGGTGATACTAGCAGGATATATATTATAAGAGTACCAAAAGTAAAATTAATTCTGTTGTGGAAAATCTTCACATTTTGCTAGCTTTAGTTAATGATGAGTAGCCTTCTTCCATTTTTTAGTCTTCTTCCTGTCTAGGACCCATATCTGCACCTTGCAGGAGGACTAATGTCTGCTGGGTTCCAGTTAACTGTCATGGTCAGCCCAGATTTTCTATAGCCTTTCAAAAGGCTTCTGTTTGCTTTGCCATATGTGTATTCTGCAGTGAGGCACAAGCATATCACAGGAGCAGCACAATCTAAGGAGACACTGAGTGTGAAACAAAGCAGGTAAAGCCCAGAGTAAAAAAGCTCTTCTGAAACAGACAGGAGAAGTGCAAATAATCAAAGTCTGAGGAGCCAATACTTATGAATATTATAGATAAAGGACAAATTTGTGACTGGGATTTGGGAGCCTTTCACAGTAAGACTGGAAGCTGCAGCTCCAGGGAAACTGCTCTTAGCAGGCCAAATTCTAAGGAAGTTGGAGTAACATTTTAACAGAACAGGAAAAAAGAGGAATCAAAAGTCAAAGGGCACGTCACAAACACAGTTCTAAAACAGATTAAAAAAACAAAGATCATAACTTCTACATCCACACTGACGCAAAAGGTATGTTAATAACCATGAGTCAGTAAAAAGACATATGAGCCCAGCATATTTGAACAGTTTCTGGAGTCAGCAGCAGTGTGCACAGAATGGATAAAGAGGGAGACAACCATTCTAGCCCAGAGATTTTGTTCAGAGGAAGGTATCAGAGCATTTTTTCAAAGAGTGATACTGCTAACATGACAAACAGAAAGCAAATGGAAGGTTTTAAATTTTACATTGGATAAAGATGCCCAAATCACTGTGGTTCTATTGACACTGTTCCAAGCACTGAAAAAAACATCATGACTGAAACTCATGTCTGAGCGCTGAAATTGTGTTTTCTTGACCATCACAAGAATGGGCTCCAGCTTGAATAGAGACACTGAAATGTAAGTGCAAACCAGGAAGTCAAACTCTCCATGGAGGTTGGTCAGACTGGGTCAAGGATTTACTTGCCTTACATTACTTCTTGATGGCTAGCATGTCAAAAAAACCCCATGTTCACATATTAAAAGGCATTGTTAAACCTATGTGACTAAGTGATTCCCAGTGATGTGACACAGCTTGATCTCCAGATGATAATCCAAAGAGCTCTCTATCTCTTGTGAGGCCTGTGACACAGCTGACAACCCAGACACATCTGACCTGAACCCTGGGTGTCCAGGCACAGCAATGAGATCACAGACACTTTGGGGAGATTTTAGATGCCTTTTAAAGCAATTTTAGCAACCTTGATGCATCTTAACTAAGCTTCAGCTGGTTCTTTATACACTCTAGAGTACTGAAGGCACTGGGCTGGCACACAGCACATAGTGCATGTTATGTACAGAGCCAACAAGAACTGCACCCACAGAGAGTGATAACTTAGGGCTCTTTAAAAAAGAGGGGAGGCCTAGATATCTTTTATGTTGAGTAACAAAAAGTCTGTACATGTTCTGCAGTCCAATACGTACTTTTCTGAGGTGGTTTTATTATCTGGCATTCCCCCTAAATAGATGATTATTTATATGGAACTCATCTTACTTGGTGCATCTGACAAAGTGAAATGCTTTGACACTGGCAGACAAGTGAAAGCACAGGAGTTCACACAGGCTGCAAAGAAGTACGTGTTTAGATGTGGCACCACAAGCTTCCATTACTCTCAATTTAGAAAAGGCAGAGAATGACAGAATAACTGAAAACATATATAAAAGACTGCAGATACAGTTCCTGATCTGTATTTGTCACTCCAAAATGACAGAATAGCAAATGAGACACTTGGTAGCACTTCACTCAGCTGAAAAGCTACTCTTGTAATGTTAGGAATTGAAGTCAGAGCCACGGGGAACTGAAAGGTGCCCAGAGACAGCAGGACCTGCTGTCTTGTAAACTGGCACATCATAATGAGGATGGCATAATGCATAGCTACCAGCAAACAGCACACAGAGACAGCAGCTATTCATCCAGTCCCTAACCATCCCCAGTGCATGCTTTAGACATACAGATGAAACTCCTATGACACCAGAACAGAGAGAATTAAGAGGCACTGAACCAGGGATTTTGCTTGACAAGACATCAAAGAGGTAACAGCCACAAGAGGATCAGCAGGCTAATCTCCAAGACACAAAAATCTCAGAAGCAAAACCAGCTTGGCTACAGCGAGGCGGATTCATGGCACAGTGCAGAACACCTGAGATTGACAGACTGATTCTGTAACTGAGCATCACTGGTTGGTAACTTATTTATTCATGGTTTTTTGAAATCAGGCAGTGGAATTGTAATTCTGAAAACCTCTGCTCATCAGTCCACAGGCCTGAGGGCTGTGTAATTTACTCCGGGGACTTTGCTTGTAGCATTCCCAAGCCATTAGCAGTTCTGCTGCTAGGATACACAGGAGATCCCCAGTGTCCACAGAAACAGGCCATTTAGTTTCTAGCTTTGCAAGCCTACCTTTAAGGCAAGGCCCATTGAAAAATGTAGCAATTTCAATTCTGTCTGTTAATGGAGAAGAGGTATGTAACTTAAATAATCGGGTTCACAAAAGGTCCAGTCTCTATTCCAAGGGACACTGGTTTAATGCCCTTCAAAGTCAGAGATTTTCACCTCAGTGTCATTCTCAATATGAAAAGATGATGACACAAGAGGATGAGAAATATATGTTTCAGGACTCTGTTAGGTGAGGTAAAACTGAAGCTGTATATTCTATATTTTGTATAAATATCATCTTTCACATATAAGAAAAATATGCCCTTTCCTTCACTTTTGGAATGAATGCCACTGGTCAGTATAGTATTTGGATTAGATCACAACTACAATCCAAATTAAGGTGCCTAAGCAAATTGGGACAGAATTTTTACCATATTTTCGTTCTTAATGTAGTTTTTTCTGCTGCTAGTTGGAGTTTTCTGTGCAGGTTTTTGTAGATCTTATTGGAATAAACCCAAGCATTAAGCACTTGATGTCCAGTAGAGTCTCGACTTCTCTTTAGACATCAGGTGGTATTCATACAGGTTAACTTTCACCTAATTATGCTAATCTTACTAGGCTGTCTCCACAATCAACACATTTGACAGCAATTCAAAGCAGGATGTTAATTTAGATTATTTTCTTCTATGGCATAGTGATGTCATATATATGAAAATGGCCAACAGCTCAAGTCTAAAGGAGTGGCAAAATGTAAATCAGGGTGACAGACCTGCCAGAGGCTGTGAGAGTTTGCATCTCTACTGGGAAAATCTCAGGGATCTGCAAATTCAAAAGCATTAAGGACCTCCTCTATGGGAAGAACACAGCCCCCTTGGGTAAAGGTAAACTTTGGTGATTCCTGGCACATACTTCCAGCCAGTTTAAATGACAGGATTTGCTATACCTACATTTTTGTGTGTGTCTGTCAAACCTTAAATGACAAATAAATTGGAGACAATGAATGGGCAAGTAGGGAATTGAACCCAGACTTCCTCCCTCGGATGAGCAGCTTTCTCCATCATTACCTAAGTGCCCTGATGAAAATTATGTACTAACCCTACAAGGCACTTATGATGGACAGGATAGCTAGAGGAAAAGAATAGAATGTGCTTGAAAAAAGAATTAAACAAACTGATTTTTCCCAATTCATTATGTCCATGAGATAACTTTTACAAATTTTTCAGGATTTTTGTTATTCATATGCAATGTGTATCATAAAAACATATATTCTGTTTAGTCAGAAGGAAGAAAAGCAAAGGCTGAAGAGTGCATATAGCATTTTTCTGCTGCAAATATAGGATACAATAATCAGCCAAGTGTAGGTTGCAGAAACATTTCTAATTCTGTGCTAACAGAATGCTCACCCATTCACAGCACAGCCTTACCTGTTCTCACCACACACTCACACAAGCACTTATATGCAGCTGCTTATGCTTCCATTTCAACTCTATGACTGCTGCATAAGTTGTTTTTAATGGAGCAATGACACACAGGGTTACCTCTTACATGCCAGTTTGATGCTGCAGGAGAGGACTAAGATTTTTTCTTACTGCTAAGTGAATTGCTAATTGAAAATTATTTTAGTGGATAATGAAACAAGTTGGGAGTATTTGTGACAAGTTAAGAAAACCGTGCTGCTTTTTATCATTTCTTTTAATAGGGTAGTAACATCCTGCAACTAATCTGCAACACTGTACTATGTCCTGGCACATTAAATTACCTATTTTATTCATTCCATTAACCCATATAGTATATCAGAATAGTTTTACAGTAAAAAGTGACAAAATGTGAGTTAAAACAGGTGCCTAGGTACACAAATAAGACAAGTGGCCTTGGGGACTTGTTAAGCGTTATAGATATGCTTATCTTAAAATACAGATAATTTGTTTGGTGTGTGGTATTTCAGAACATTTCAGAATATTTCAGATATTTCCCCTATTAAAATCTAAAAATAACAGATTTGGAAATATTATTACTGTATTTGAAAAAGCAACAGAAACAGAATACATCAGGCAATACATTTATAAAAGTGAAGCTAGATCAGCAATTTAGAAAAAAGAGATGCAGTGAAACATTCTAAATAAATAATGCCTTGTTTTTAAACTTGGTGAGATACTGGTAAGAATGGATTTGAGTAATGCTGCTCTGGCTGTACTCTTCAGAAAGGGCCATGGCTTACACACGTCCATGCTTGTTTTTGACATTTTAATATGGCTAAGAAGGGAAAGGCACATGTGTAGCAATATTCTCAGAAATGGAAGTTCAAAGACAAAAAATTATTCACCTAAAAAAGAAGAGAACTGTTCATGGCACCAACACAATATAAACAAAATTAAATAAAATAATATAGTTGGAACTCTACCATTCTAACCAAGCACTTTGACAATTTCAAAACTTCAGTGGATTTCAGCAAAAGTTGGTACTTTCTATCTGTTTCAGCTGTAGGGATGACAGAGAAGTTTAAAAGAATTACTATAATGAATAAACAACTGCAGTATTATTGCTATTCAGAAAGGGGGAAGTAGCACAATTTGCAGCTGTTACAAAACACAAGATAGACTCTGCTTGTAAATAGCAGTCCAGCTGGGAAAGCAGAAGCAGAAAAATATTTAAGTAAGTTTTAGTAAAAACTTGTAAATATTAGCAAATGATGCAACTTTGCATATGAATCATTGTTTAACTTACTAAACTTCCCTGAAAATTTGATTAAAAAATGTTGAGGTTTTTATTTTAAAACAACAAAATGCCATAAAACGACAGAAAACATGCCATAAGTTAATGAATTGGAACAGAGAGAACAAATAAATGTTGACATAGAATCTCTGCTGACAGATACTCAGTGATCATCACTGAAGAAAATTTGAGCTGGATTTGAAAACAACTGTAAAACACGGCTTTTAAAGGGATGCTGTAGTCTAACTACAATCACGCCCTAAATAAGGATCCTCTGAAGCACTTTCTCCGCAAATGGTTTGTTCTAAAACATTATCCAAGTTCTATAGCCTGCACACACATAGCCAATATTCTATGGATAAATCAAAATTATTTGGGAGACTGTCATAGGTGTAAAAGTTAGTATTTCAAACTCCTTACAGGTGTAAACAGAAAATGTCTTTCAGGTTGGATGGGGCTTTGAGCAAGCTGGCCTAGTGCATAGCAGCCCTGCGCATGACAGGGGGCTTGGAGCTGGATGATCTATAAGGTTCCTTCCAAACCAAAACTTTCTATAATCCCATGATTCAGCTATGTATATTTGGGTTTGAATCTGTTTAATATGACTAGTGTATATCAGTCTTGCTGTAGCTTATAAAATCAGACAGAGATATAGAAACTAGAGCTGTTAAACAAAAATTATTTATCATTATCACAGGTACCTCTGAGAAGAAATGGAAGGAAAATGAGGCTTGACAACTCGAGCTGGTCTGAGGATTTGGTTGGCTTCCCTCATAATGTACTATCAGCAGCAGATTGCAGAGCAGATGGAAAAAAAGTAGACTTCAAGCAATGTACAAATTATGAAACTGAGGAGATTGTTTCTTTACCGTATTACTTGACAACTGTATATAAAGCACAACTGTGTCCAGGGCCAGTCATTTGACAGGAGCTGGCATGTAATCACAGCAGAGTTTTGCATGGAAAACACATCAAAGAGACAGTCTGTTCTTCCATTCCTTGGCTGACAAACACCTTTGCTGTGACTTCTTAAACCATCCAATGGTTGATACCAGTCCAACATGGTTGATATAACTTTGCTCTGTGTTGTACTGGCTGCTTTATTTTCTGGTCCCTACAATACTCAGCATTTCAAATAAAATTATTATTGAAATATAGAAGGAAAAGTGACGGAAGATTTTTATTGATTTTACCCTCAAATCAACAGCTCTCTGTTGCAGACTTTCCATTTTACAATACAGTCTTCTTTTAATGTCTTGAAAATTAATTATCAGAAGACAGATGACTCAGAACCACAGACACATCAGAACCACACATTGCTCAGGTCTTTGCTCCACCACTATCACTTGTAATACAATTGTAAGACACACAAATGAAGAAAATTTGTGGTCTGACCACAATTTGTGGTCTGATCTTCACTGAAAAGAATATTCTCCTAATTTTCCCTAAGGAGTAGGGAAACATCTTCAAACAATGCAGAGAGAGAGAGAGAGAGAGAGAGATGTATGCACATGCCTTTTGACACTAAGCTTTGATGCTTTTGGCTAATGTCCTTTGATGCTTGTATCCTCAATTGTCTGTTCTGTTTAAGTTCTGTACCTTTCAGACTGAGTAACCCCTGATAAGTAACAGCTGTGTTAATTAACCAAAACAGCCTTGCCCTGATGAGGAACAGCCATATCCAAAAAGGATGAGTGAGATATGTGAAGGGGTTAGCTGGGAAAGAGAGGATCACCATGGCGGGGCAACCTTGAGGAGCATGAAGCAGAGACTCATGAAGATCTCAGAGAGAGAATCACTGCTGTGAGACTAGGTCAGAGAGTGAAGGGCAGAAAGAAGATGTGAGTTTGTTTTGAAAACAGTGTCCCTCATCTACATTCCTGCTCCTGGACTGTGCTCCTCTGAGGCACAGACAAGCACCGCACAGAGACCTGCTTTGCTCTTAGTTTTAGCTAGCTGGGGCAGAGAAGTTCCCTGGACTGTTTTTCCTTTTTCTCAGGACTGTTTAAAGCTGCTCTGGACTGAAAACCCAGAGGAGCACCAGGAGCTGGCACCTGCAGCCCACAGGGCCTGGCCCTCAGAGGGACTGATAACAGACTGGGAGAGCTGAGCTACCCACAGCAGGGACTTTCTGAATTTACCATCTCACTTCAGAGCAACTAAAGGTTTTATTGCTTCATGTCATTCATTCTTTATGCTTGTGGGCACTTTGTTGGTTAAAAAAAAGTTTTTTTCCACTTTTCCCTGAGGAAGTTCTTTTCCTGGATCAGTTGTGGGGAGGGGTCCTTTGGGTTTGCTTCCCAGAAGGACACCATTCAGGGGTTCTCTCACAAATTTGCTCTAAATCAGGACAAATACATTTTTAAGATCAATTAGTTACAAGTACTACAGAGTTTCATCTCAACTACAGATTGTTAAAAAGTCTCAATTTCAGCTAGTAATTCCAGGATTCCCTGGAAGAGTCCACTTCTCTCCAGAATAAATGGAGAAGAAAAAGCACGTTACAGACATAACTCATCTGACTTATCTTAAACATCTGCACAGGTTCTGGCTGAGAAGGAGTCGATTTTCTTTAGAGCATCTTGTATGGTGCTGTCACTTAGATTTGTGATGTAAAGAGTGCTTATAACACACTGATGCTGCCTACTTGTTAGCTTACCTTGTTAACATGCAAGAACACCTCTGAATCAGATGAATCATCTTCGGGGGATTTCAGTTCCATTAAATGTAAAAGTAGTTAGTTAAATGCAAACTCAACTTTATTGGATTTTTACACTATGAGATATGACCAAATATGGATTTTTTATGTTTTAACACTGGCACTGTTCTGATTTCCAGAGTGAAGGTCTAACATTCATTGTAGGCCTACACATATCCCAAACTGCAACTAAAACTGGTGACTTCAATTAGAATATAGAGTGTGGAAAACACCATTCTAACTGAAAAAATTATCTTTAAACTTATACATGAGATGGAAAAATACATTTCCAAATCATGTAAAAGATTACATAATAAAACACTGTCAATAAGAAACCTTTAAAAGAATGAGCAAACTTCAATTGAGATTTTATTAAAATATTGTGTTAAATCTGAATTTGAAAATAAGACATCAAGACAGAAATAATTAAATAAACTGTGGAGTAAATATCTTTGTCTGATGCTCAATGTGGAAAATGTTTCAAAATGCTCCTCTTCAATGATAATTTGATCCAGAAATAGTTTTATGCTGATTGAAAGTTATCATCCACATTACTAGCTAAAGCAAATGGGGTCCTTAGAAGGACACCTTGAGATTGTTACCTCAGATTTGCCCACCAATGTATTTTACAGTATTTCCTGAGTTTACCTGTTGATTATGTGGGAGATTTTGTAACTAAACTGATATTCTACATGGCTAAATTAAAGAAATAGAAGGTTGCTGAATGGCTTGGCAGAGCAGTTCTAAACCCTCCTCTCTGCTCAGGAAAAACAGTGCAAAAATTCTCCCTGCGTTCTGAAACCAGTTGAAGCCATGGGAACACTTAGAAGCAGATAAGATCAAATGTAATTCTTCAGGTAAACCCAGGTATTTTAAGCCTCATACAGTAGTATTTGCTCTTTTAAAGGAGAACATAGAAATAGTAAGAAGCAATGGTCATACCACTATGAAGGTATAAGGCACTAAAGTCAAGTGAGACCTGATCAATAGAAACTAGTGAGTATGGAGAGTATGACTAGATTATCATACTTCAGGACTTCAAAATCTCATTTGTAATTAACATGTATAGATACTTTACCTTAAACTTTTATTATTTTTCAAAATAAATATTTTTCTAGCTGTATGTCAGACATACAGCTAGAAAAATACAGACTTTTTTTAATGTCTTTTTCACATGCTCTTGTGAACAAAAAAGTATATGCATACATTAAATACAGCTTTAAACCAGCCATAATACTGCACATCTCCTTTTTTACACACACTGGGTCTGGTCGAGGGAGTCCCACACTGGGACATTTATTTTAGCAGCCCATGCAGTGCTGTGCTTTGCATTTGTATCTACGGGGTGTTGGTAACACGCTGATGTTTTGGCCATTGCTGAGCAGTGCTCACACAGCATCAGGGCTGTCTCTCCAACCCACCACTCAGAAGGACAACAGGCTGCAGACAGGTAAGAGGTTTGGGGGGGAGACAGCTGGGGCACCTGATCTGAACTGACTCAACAGATATTCCACTATGCATCAGACTCAGTCATACAAGGGAGGGTAGGAAGGAAAAGAAGAGATAATTAGGGTTATAGTGTTTGCCTTCTGAAGGAATTGCCAGGTGTCCAGAAATTCACTGGACACCTATCAGTCTGCTGGAGTGAAATGGTGAATAAATTTCTTCTTTTTTCCTTCCCTTACACATGTGGCTCTTGCTTTTTTTTTTATTAAACTGTCTTTACCTCAACCCACGATCTTGTCCATCTTATTTTCTTTCTGTCCTCCTGAGGATGGGTGCTGGCAGACAGCCAAAATCAGCCCTTCACAATATATTCTGTTAATACTGACTTTCTAGTAACAAAAAGAGTCCACAATTGATAAAATAGTTAGGATTCTAATTTAACATTAGTTTAAAAATTTCCTAAGCAGCATTTCAAATACAAATCACAATGCCAAACTTCTGGTAGGATTTTCAGAGATCCCTGGCATCTACTTCAATCTCTCAGATTTATTTATCTCTCAAATACATACTGTTAAATAAGATTAGATTTTTAAAAATTAATTATCTTCATTTGCTAACATCAATTATTTACCAAACCAAACTGCTCCATAAAATTTCATTTTCATATTTTTTTCAATTTCTCCTAATTTAGATAGAAGTACTGCATTCTTACATATAGATTAAGTTTGTATTATCCCCTTCTGGCCACTGTCTGGGACGTTTATACCATCTACATGCTCAGTTCAGAATTTATGAACCAGAAAACTTCCCAGTTATATTTACGATAAATGTGTCAACCTAGTGAGAAATTTTAACATTAACACGACAATGCAGATGATCTACAAAATCTCTAAAAATAAGTATCACCATGTCTGTGAGTTATCTCCTGCAATGTTTAAAGAACATTTTCTTGTCTTTTTTTGAAGCCTGTTCAGTCAGTAATCTGTCACATTTGTGAACTTAAATCCATTTCTTGTTCTGTACTGCAAATGAAAGCAAAATCCTCTGCTAGATAAGAGAAAAAAGAATGGATTGTGACACTGTCTCTTTTGATTTACTGGTTGTACAGGCACACTGTGCATTACAGTGAGTCATCTCTTTAATTTCCCCAAAGATTCTATCTCAGAACTGGCAGGAGATCTCCCCCTTGCAGGAATCCAGTTCCACTTTTCCATATCCAGTTTTCACATTTCCTATTGTACTGGAGGGGGGTCATTTACCAGCACTTAAAGCTGATGGATTTTTACTCTTTTCTGCAGTGACCAGAATTCAACTGTTCTACAGGTGACCCTTTATTCCAAATAAAAACCCAGACAAGTAACACTGCAAATTAATGACCTTTACATATTCTCCTATTTTTATACTTTTCATGACCACATAGATTAATTTAGGTTGGAAGAAAACTCTGGAGATGACCTAATGGAAACTCTTGCTCAACTCAGGGTTGATTTCAACCTGAGCAGGCTGAGGGATGTTGAGCTCTTCCCTCAGCAGCAGAGCACAGCCCAGACTGTTGCTGAGGTTGGAGATCTCCACAGCTGCTGTGGTCAGAGGGGAGGAGTAGCACAATGGAGAGCCACTGCTGTGCTGAAGGTGCCACTTGGGAAGTTGTTTAGGGTTTCATTAGGATAATAGTACAAATATTCCTGCCCTCTTTTGCAGCTTGGATGACTAATTTCAGGAAAACTGACAGCAGCAAGGACTCCGAAAGAAAAGTTTTCTCCATGTTCTGCACACTGTAAATACATCTCAACTGATCAGATTTTGAATGACAAAGACAAATACTATGCATCTAAATTTGAAGTAAGCTTTATATCTCCTTTTTCTTCTTGTATTTTTTTGTCAGAAGTGTATCAGTCTGCTACTTTTTGTGGCGGGCTCTTGGAATAAGCATTTTGAATTGATGTAAAAAAACACTCAATTTCTGAAAATTTCAGATGAACCACATTCATCTTTGAAGCAATCATGTTGTTAGATAAAGAAAAACACAGTTAAAAGTACAACCAATTAGGCTGATTAGGCTTTGGTCTTTAACTGAACTGCTGAAATAGAGACCAACTATAATTTTTTTAAGTATTTTTCTATCCCACTTAAAGGAGAACAAGACTTTGGTATTAGTTTATCACATTGTCAGGAAGGTTTCCTAGGGCTGAGATAATTCCTTCTTATTAACAGGACCGCTTGGGAGTGAAAGAAATCCTGCCACCAATGAGGAGCATACAGGTGTCCTTCGCAGGACAGCTGGATTCCTAATGTAGTGTGGATTTGATACATTTTCATTTACTTTTCCAACATACTTTTTCACCTTGTGTTCTCTCTAATTTGTTGCAGGCTTGACAATATCTGGCACAGCCCCATATCCATTCTGTAAGTAGCAGTGCTGGCTGTGACAGTATGCACAGTGCTGCCTTCCTATGCAAAGGTACCTGTGGGAAGACAGCTCAAGCCACATGGCTTTTTCCAAATAGCAGAGTAAGTTAGTGTTTGGGAAAGTATGTGAAATCTGCTGGTATCATGCCTTCAGTCTGCAAGAGATACAGCCAACAGAACATTTCTGAGGGTTTTACACTACTTTTCTTGTTGCCATTTGTTTTACAGTCCTATCATTATATGTACCTCTCTTTATGTCTCTCAAAAAAGTTTTAGTTATTGTTTTTCTCACAAAATGTTATATGGCTACCATGAGATAAAACTGAAACCTCAAATGAAAATTTATTCATTGAAAATACAGAAATAGACCCTTTTTGTCTACAAAATAGATGATCATTAAACCAAATAAATTATTGTTCTTTTAGTCAATGTGGAAGTAAAGAAACCCCATATGATTTGGCCAGAGCAGCAAGGTACAAAATAGCTGTGTTTCAGATGCACTTCCTTATCAGGGAATTGTTTTCATTAAAAAAGATGATGTTTTCCCTTATGGAAACTTGGTGACAGAAGTGTCTCCTCGTTAAACAAACACAAGCAGTTCACTCCAAAACAATGAAGATAGAAAAGATTAGTTTTGGAGTAAAACCAATAAGTCAACCCTATTTCTTTTAAAGCTGAATAGACTGTAGAGACAGTCAGTGTTATAAGTCCTTCAAGAGAGAAAGTAATCAAGAGAGTTGAGTTTTCTTGATGCCACCAGAAGTGCCAGTTTGGAACAAATATTAGCTTTCAATAATATCAGATGATCTCCAGGGCATAGAGAGAGCTGAAAGTGGAATGGATCCTGTGTTACTGGGAGAACTTTTTTCCCCCAGATAGTCTGAGGATAAATTCCCCAAAAGATGAGAAACAGAAGTAATATACGATGACATGTTTGACAAGCCAAATTTGAAATGCTGACACTTCATTCTTACTGTTGTAAGATACTGCTGTCATATGTTTGTTGAAAATGTTTGAATAATTTTTCTGAAGCATTTTCAAATAATTATAGGCACTATGGTCAGCTTGAACAATATATAAACAAAATATAAGGTAAAAATGGGGTCCATATTCATTGTACTTGGTCCTGAAGTACTTCTGGGCAGGGGTGCAATAAAGCAAAAGAATCTGACTGGATACAGAAGAGCTCAGCTATAAGAAAAAAATGGCAATGAAAATGTTTGCCATCAGTCTCTCTTCTCCTAGGCAATGCAAGCACTACAGTAAACTTTTTCACTGCAAGGAGATTTTTGCCGTAAGAGAGGCCTTTATTATTAATTGGTAGTTCTTTCAAGAGCTGATGACTGTGGCTGCAAAAAGAAATTTATGTTTCTAAGGCAGGCCAAGTGAGTAAGTGACTACTGCTTACTGGAGTAAGAGCCATGAAACAATAGTGTAGCAACTGCCAAAAAGAGAAGCAATGCTGAAAGAGAGGAACTCATTTATTTTGTATTTCAGACTTTGTGTGGCCTCTAGTCTCATTCATGAGTCTTTTCTTGATGGCGGGAACCTACTCAGAGCTGATCAATTTATAGCTGGAGAAAAAGGAATGTTCATGAACCCTGAGTTTTGTAGTACTAATTTCAGGCTCTGACTACTATTTCCTTGCAGATGCTGCTTACATAGTTTTGTCCATATGCATGATGTCCATCTGAGATGAATCTCTTTCATATTTCATGTTTTAAACTACTTTTTAACAATATTTTGACTACAATATTTGAATTTCAATTTAAAAATAAAATATTTGTTGATTAGCAGTATATTTTTGAATTATGGATAAGAACTCTTGATGGCAGTCATGAACTCCTTTAACAGGAAGAGAGGACTGAGAATTTGAAAAATTGAAGTTTTGGGGAAAAAAAGTGGAAACCTTTTTAGGTTTGGTGTGTTATCCCAAAGCACAGACCTTTGAGAAGGTTAACAGGTTAAAGGTTAGCACAGTAGGTTGTTAATTTTCCAGATCAATCTGCCATTTCAAGAGCAGACATATGAGCTCTGCAAAACACTTTCAATACAGTGCAACATCAATCTGCTACTCTTACAGTCTCCATCAGAGAATTTTTGAGACTAAAACCCTGAAGGTAAGACTGTGAAATAGAAAGTGAAGCTCCTTCTAAGAATGTAAGTGGTATAAGCCAAAATGCTTTGGTTTAAAAAAAAATACTTTTTACTAAAACAGGTGAGGGTTCAACTTCTGACTGGGGAAGTGAGTCCTAGAACCAAGTTCTTCTGACTGGAGGAGAACTTACTTGTAGTGGTAACAAAAAAAAAAAGGAAATAATATTTAAGGAAGCATAAAATATATCTACCAGAGTACAACAGCAAACAGCAGATATCGTTACCACTTTTTCAGAGCCTTGGCTTTTAAAATGTTTGTTTATAGGTTCTAGAAACAAACATACTTTGTTGGTCATTAACTAGTCTCTGGAGGTCTTGCTCTTTTTGTCTTAATTGGCATTCTTACAGTCTTGAGCAATATAAAGACAACTCACATGGTGATCTGAGGAGGATCCACACTAAAGATGGATTTGTAAAGTTAAACCAAAAATGAAGCAAACGCACATTTAACCTGAATTATATTTTATAATCTAAATTATTGAGAAATGTTCATGCTTACCTTATAACATCAGTGTGTGTGAGGCATTCTGAGCCTGCTTTTATCTAAGTTCTTTATGGAAACAAGACCAAGTCACCTCTGTTCAATAGCATCCCTCCCTCCTCTCTTCCTGACAATATTTTTCCCAGTCTTCTTGAATGGTATTGACTACAGTGCGTTTTCATTCCTTTTACAATTCTAAATATTGCATTGCATTAATAATTACAAATTATTAAAGGCAATAACTAAATTAGTCGCTTCTGCACAGGGTATTTAAGCTCATTTCATACTGATATAATCAAAATGGGCTTTTGTTATAACATTTTGGACAGAAAGGCTGTTATGATCAAAATCAATGTTTCTCAAAATCTCAAAACATAAGTTCCTTTAAGCCAATCCTGTACAGAACTCATGCTGTTCTTTGTTAATAGGACTGCAACCTTTGTCATATACAGGCAACTTCATGGGAAAATAGTTTTGTAAATTCTTCTTTTCCAAATCAATACTGCTGTTAACAAGAAATACTGAGTAACATAGTAACTACATGGGTTACTACTTAATGTCAACAACACTTAAAATGGTTTGTGCAATGAGTTTTTAAACAACTGCATTACATGGCCATAAAATAGCCTAAAATATCCGTATGATATTCATTAATTTATTCTGACAGGATTTCATTAATGGTATTGAAAGGCATCATGTTACTCATCTGCTAGACTTTTCTAAAATAACTTGACCAACAAGATTAGGGATTTATGTGTATACTCTGTCCAAAGGCTTTTATCTTGGATCCATTCCAGCCTTGAAATAGGTCCAACTGAAAATTATTTCTTCCACACTGGTAGTAGCCAATAATTCTAGAAGCTCAATTGAACAGTTTCAAGTCAATGCAATCTTACAAATAGGTTCAAAGTTTAAGATGCTTGCTTAGTATTATCAGGTTACAGGAGTCAATAATTTCTACAATGTTTTGAAGTTTTCAGCAGACCATCTTTTTAACTGTGTTCTAACCTTTTAGAAGCCTGCACTCAATATCTTAATAAAACCATACCATTGAATTAAACAATACCCCAGCAACTAGAGTATTTCCACACGTTTACTAATTCCAAATAAGAGCAAGTATTGAGACAAAATATGCAGCAGGGATCCAATGAAAGGATAAGTCCAAATACAAGTTGCATTAAGGATGTAAGGAGTACATTACAGCATGTAAGGAACAGTGAAATACATAACTGGCCCCTACATTCATGTCACTCCCAGAGAGAAGAGAACGTGGGTATTTTACTAGCAGTTAGGTACTGAAATAAACTTTTTGGTTTTGAAATAAATTGAGCTGCAAGCAGAAGACTTACCTTCAGGTATATCACTAAAGCTAGTGATATCAGAAAGTGTGTACTTAAATTAGGCAGAATTTCCTGAACCTCAGTATACTGGTAAAACCAGGTTCTTTGGAAGCAACCTTATAATTCTGGGGAAACAGAGGCCTTTTCTTATCAGTCACTACACAGCAGATGTTCCTCAGCTGGCTTAGGTGATAACAGTCTGAAGAGTGCCCTCAGCATTCACACAGGAAAAGTGAACAAAATCAGAACTGGATAAACAAACAAGAAAAAATATTTTAAAATAACTGTTAGAAAACTACAAGCATTAGAGGTCTAGTTCTCCACTGCTTTGTGTCATATATGTAGGGCTTCACGGAAAGTGAATATAAAATTACTAAGGAAAGTTGTATACATTTTCTTTGGCAGATGACTGGACTACTATCAGGATAAAAATTCCTTACACACATAGGTAAACAATACAAATGAAGAACAAGAACAATATATAACTCTCAGGATTGCTTCTCCCTGAGATTCTCCTCGGGGCAGTAGGGTCTTCCCCAGGGTTGCTGTTCCCTGGGGATTTCCCTGGGGTTGCTGTTCCCCAAGATAATAAGGTTTTGAGTCTTCTCTTTTGCCCTGAGTGTTTCACACCGAAGCCAGAGACGACAAGTTGAGTCCAGCAGTTCGTGTTATCAGAGTTGTTTATTCTATATTATCTATCAGTTCTTGTTCAGCTTTGCAAGGCGTCCCCAGCAAAGCAGGACACGCAGCTGGACTGGTCCGGATCAGAGATCCCCGCACCTTAAGTACGGTATCTCCGACCCAACCACTGTCCAAGACGTATTTATTGTTTACAGAATTTTACCAATACCTACTACCTACACTAACATGTCAATTCTACTCTAAAGTCCAGCTCAGGAAAAGATGGGGGACGAGAGCAAGAACAAGGAGGCCAGGGGCCACTCCCCAATTCCTCCATCTTGTCTCTTCACCCCCATATGCTAAGAATCCTAATTTCTATATTTATATTCTATAAGAAACCAGCTACTATTTATTTTTAAATTCTTAGGATTTGTGATTCTTCCTGCATGTGAGTATTCACTCCCATGGACAGGAATCAGAGTCAGTGTCCTCCTGGGCTCTGTGTGAGTCTGGCTGGCCCCCCTGCACAGGTCCCAGACCCCCCTGTACAGTCTCCAAAACCTCCAGGGCGGCCAGAGGGATGTCCTGGACTCCGACATATAACCATATTAGGAACATACCAAACCAGAAATAATCTCTAGGTAGATGTAATCAACTGTAGCAAAGCAAAACGAAACACCAGGTACTCATGTCAAGAATTCCATGTGGAATTGCTTGAGGAAAAGACAAATGTAACTAAAAGTCACAAATACTGTATCAGATAGTCAGCTCCTTGGACTCATAAATTTAAACAACTCACAGCTTCATCTCAGCTGGCTCTCCTTTAAGGGGACTCCTTACATTTTCAGGGTCATGGAAGTTGCAAATAAGCTGCAACTCCAATTTGATCAAAAAGGGCTAAGATTGACTATGGCCTTTTAAATCCACAAGTGCCATTCTAAAGTGTGATTCTAAAGGCTTTAATCTAATCAATCCAATAGTAAACTACCTATTTCTGGACCAACACAAAGGGTAAAATTAAGAAAAAAATGCAGAATTCAGGACATCAGTGCAAGTAAGTTTACAGTAATTATTTTCAAACTAATAATGAAGCCAACAAGTAAGGAAAAACAAGAGATCACAATAAAACAGTATCGGTTCCTGACTGATCCACTACTGAAAGTAGTTGTCAAATAAAATATTAAATACATAGGTATAGCTGTAATTCTATTTGGAATTGGAATCTATTTGGTCAGTTTCAAAGCAACACTTCATCCATTGATATATAATGTATTTTGAATGTATTAATTGAACTACTTCTACATGTTAGCTTTATGAGTTGAACGAGCTAAAAGACTATCAAGAATTTAATGTTCAAGTAATTCTGAATCTCTACACAAGGGCATGAAAGACTGTAAATAGGTACCAACTGGATTGGTCTAATTTACATTCAGTGAGGAGCTGAGCCCATCTTTCTCTCATTTCATTAAGACACATTAATGATGGAGAGTAAAGAAAAAGAATCTCAAGATGAGATAGATGGTGGTCGTTAATAGTGCACACTATCTTGTTGTACTGGATACATATTGATTTCACCAAATGCTAGCTTTAACATATAATAGAAGGCTCAAACAATAATACTTAAGAATATTGCTGCAAGATGAAGAATGTAGTACCTACAAAATTATTATTCATTTGAATTTGCTCTGCTGAAGCATTCTCATAGCGAAGTATTCAAGGATTATTTTAATTTACTGTAATTCAGGAATTAAACACCTATACTTTTTGATACAGAGCTAAAAACAACAGTAAGTTTACTGAATTTCCCCTCTTTTACTGCATTTTACAGCAATTGGCACTGTGTTCAAATCTCTATTATTAACACAAGTGCGGGGGAAATGATATTGATTCCTTTATTCACATTCCAATTCCTGAATCCTTAACTACACTTTTTATTTACATGCTTAGTCCTGTCATCTCAGTCTTTTGGTTTTCTATTATTTCTCTTTATGCCACCATGCTTTAGGTGCACTGCTTACACTGTGGATTACAATACTGGAGTGTGAACCAGGAGATGCTGACACTGCAAAAATGCCTGGCTGGGGAGGAAATAATTCTGTTATGAATTAATATCCCAGACACAGACAGACCAAAGAGACCACATGGAGCTGACAAGAGATAAATAGGATCATGCTGCTAGAATCACTTGCCTTGCTCTAGAGAATGCCAAAATGAGAAGGGCTGACATTCCCACTAACATTTCAAGCTTCCAAACATAAATAGAAGTAATTTACTTTAACTCCTTGTAGGCAGACTTTCAGTCACAAAAAGCACCAAATGGAATTAAACAATTTAAGAGACGCCAATTTAAATTAATTCTAAGGCTACAAAAAAAAATTGGTTCCATACATAATTGCACAAACGTACAGTTCTAGTCAAGTTCTGCATCCTAATGGGATATGGAATTTGATGTGTTTATCTCAGAACACTTAGGTTGTTGCTTAGGTTTCCATCAATTCCAAACTAATTCTAATGCCAGAAAAGAATTTATGCATATTTAGCATAATACATTTTTTATTTTCCAATAAATGACAGCCTGGGTTTCACCATCCAATGAAAAACAGCAAAGCTATACCAAAGGTCAGATGCAGCTGGGCACTTGGGAACGTTTCACAGAACCAGAGAATCACAGAATGATTTGGGTTGGAAGGGACTTAAAAATCATCTAGTTTCAACCCCCCTGCCATGGGAGGGAACACCTTTCACTAGATTGGGTTGCTCAAAGCCCCATGCAACCTGACCTTGAACTCTTCCAATAATGGGATATGCACAACTTCTCTGGGCAACCTGCTCCAGCGTCTCACCACTCTCATCAAAATACAATTCTTTCTTCGATCCAATCACTTTCAGCTTAGAAGTGTTGAGCTTTCTCCTGTCATTAAAGTCTTTGGTAAAAAGTCTCTCTCCATTTTTCTTATGATCCACCATCAATACTTTTCTGATGGTGCTGTTCCAGTGGAGCCAATTCAAACGTAATAGGCACAAATACTGAAAGGCTTCTACAGGGTCTCCCTGGAGCCTTCTCTTCTCCAGGCTGAAAAATCCCAACTCTCTCAGCCTGTCTTCACAGGAGAGGTGCTACTGTGATCAACTTTATTACTCTTCACTGGACCTGCTCTAACAGGTCCATGTCTGACTTTTACCAGAGCCCCACAGCTGGACACAATATCCAGGTGGGATGACAGGAGAATTGAGTAAAGGAGCAGAATCCACTCCCTCGACCTACTGGCCAGACATCTTTTGATGCAGCCCACTGTAAGACTGGCTTTCCTGTATTCCCAATGAATATGTACATTATTGGGTCATGGTTTTTTTTTTGGTAATGCAAGCATTTTTTTGATAATGCAAGAAAGGAAACCCAGAGATTTTTCCCACATTTTTATTTACAAAAATGTCTAGTTTTAGAGCCACTGACAGCAAAAAACTTAACAAAGAACTAAACACAGACATGCTTCATACAAGCAACAGTGTTAATGAACTGTTTGCATCACTTGAAGCAGGTTGAGACTATTAAGCCTTTGTTGCTGCCAAGCATGGCAGATAGATTTATCTCCCCAAGAACTTGTCATAGTGTCTGATAGTAAAGAGGTTTTTACACTCTCTAGTCACTGGTTAGTAGGTAAAAAGTATTTGCCTGAGATCAGTAATAAATTATGCATGTCACCTGTAAAGCAGTAGCTTAAAAGTCTGATTTTATAAATGGTCTATAGCTTAAGGGTGACTAGTTCTCTTCCTCCTCCATACTTAAGGGCCTTGACCTCAGCTTCCTGGTGGTGCCTACTTCTAACAAGCCAGTGAATGTCCTGCCAAGTCTTCCTACAGCTGCCTGAAAAAATTACAAATTAGTAATTTAACTTTATATGTATGTTTAAGCTGGTAAAAAAGATAATTTTCCAAATTTTATAAATTAATTAATTCAATACAAATTTTTTCCCTGAAAATATTCCCAGCAAAACATTGATATCAGAAAAGTTTCTGATGAAAGATGAAGTCTGAAAATTCAGTTTCAAACTTTAGTTTTGAAAAAAAAAATCTTCTGTACTGTCTTGTGGACTATCCTCCTACCAGAGAAGATTCAGTACATCTTAAAATTATATTGGTGACAAGGAATTACAAACACAGGAGTTATCCAAACTATACTTCTTATAATCCCATAAACCACTACAGTGACCTAGATTTATGCAAGCAGTAATGGAAAACCCTTTTAAAAGCCACAATTTTAAAATTATCTTTCCTTAAAAGTTAAAAAAAAAAAACAAAGTAGTGTCCTGTTGAAAATTTTAATTTAGCAGAAAATGCAGTTTCTGTAGAAAATTCTTAATTAAAGGTTTTATCCAGCTGTAATACAAATTTATGAGGGTTGGTTGCTTGCTTGCTTTTGTTCCCCCTGCTGGGTCTGCCTGGAGTACCAGATTTTGGTCAAGCAGCACACTTGAAGAGCCACAGCATTTTCCACCTCAGTTTAGCTACAGTTGTCTTGACAGCAGACGTCAAGAAAAATCTGCCGCAGGGAAATCAGACACATATGCAGAACAAATTTGGGGAAGACTTCAGGAATGGCAATGTGCAAACATTTTTAATGACATACTGCAGGAGTGCTGAAAACTAGTAGTTCAAGAGTTTCAACCCACTGTTGAAGCCAGTAACTTTTATAAATACAGACATGACACATCACCCAAGTTCTCTGCCGCAGTTTCTGCAGTAGATTTAGTGGCTGATAGAAGATACAACTACATAAAGGATGCATCTCCTTGTAGCTTAAAAAAATTACATAACTGCTAAAGAGAAATACTTTTATTACCACAAAATTTATTAATTAAGAGATTAGAATTACTTAAAGTTGCTGTAAGGCCTCATTACTAAGGTATCAGTAAGAAAACACAAACAGACCTAACCTTAGGGTGTTTTCCACTTCAGTGGTCAAAATGAAACAAAGTAAAAGCAGAAAATGAGATATTTTGAACATGGACATCCACGAGTATCTACAAGGACATGTGAAGAAATTCTATTACATGAAACCAAATTTAGAACTATTTATACTTTGCTATTTCCATTTCTCCTCTTTTGGCTCTTGACCTCACATAGTTATCCCCTCCTAGCTTTCAGTGTCTGAAGTGGCTTCTCAAGGAGCTTTCTATCTTCACTCTAGTTTTACAGCTCCTGCTGTAAACTCTATGTTTACATGAGCATGAAAGATGAACTCCACATACCTAAAGCATGAGTAAGATTCTCAAAAATGTGCACAATTAGATATAAATGTAGCTTTCCCTCTCCCATTCCGTCTCCAGAATATATAAATCAACATACAGATGCTGTTTCTTTTCTTTCTCAGTGATTCACAGGCAGGAGGATATTCTTGGAATGGCAGTATTTTCAGACTGTCCCTTTCAAAGCCTTCATTACAGAGCAGTAGATAGAATAAAACCTTAAAGTCTTCCTGCAAACCTTCTGAAGAGAGGACATACATTGAAAAATTAATGCTTTGTTCTGAAACTCAGTCATCTGAGTGCTTGCACAGAGCAGCTGTGGTGTAAGCATAACTCACCACCAGCTCCATAGAAGACCATACTGTATTTTTACCACACTCTGAAGTATTTCAGTTTATTTCAGTTTCAAGATGGTAACCCCTGAATTTCACTGCCTTGTACTGTGTTCAAGTGATTTGTTCATGAAAGTTTCTTGTTGCCTTAACTGGTTTCACCTGCAGGCATCAAGATCAAATTCTTTAAAATTTTAAAATATTCTGTGATGATATAAGCAGGTGGGGCAAAGCTTTTGGTGTAGATATTACCACCATGCAAACGACAACAAGTAGGCCACATTTTGGTGGCAGACCTTTAATTCAATTGACAAGATTGAAAAACATTTTTAAATGTTTTGAAAAGAAGCAAAAATTCCAACTTCATCTGGCTTTTGTATATTAAGAGTTAGAAATGAGGGTACAAGAGATGAAAAGCAAACAAAATATTCTTTGAAGTGCTGATTTCAATGGGACCATTCTTTCTTGAGTCAAAACAGCACTGCTACCCAGCAGATTTAATAACTCCATTATTGTCTGATGAGACAAGGAATTTATAGAAGTGATTATACAATAGAGGAAATATGCAAAATAAAATCATTTGCTCTGCTATGCCCCACTACATTACTATCTGGGTGTAATAACAATTTTTTCTCAATGGCAGTAAGCAGAATTTTAGCTTTCTTTTGCAAGGTGTCTGGTGCCAGCTAATTTGCTATTCTAGTACATAAGGAGCAATAATAAATTCTAAGGGAGTTACCTGCATATAGGATGTAACAGGGAAGAAAAATCCAGACCGAAACAATTTAGGGAATTCACCTATGTATGAATTTCCTTTTATGGTGTTTTTTATTTCAATTCTATTTTTATTTTGTATGTCCCAGAGAGTAAATTCCATTTTATATGCATTTCCTCATGTGATTCTTCCTTCACTGTAAAGTGAAATTTCACCTGGTGATGACCTTGCATGTACAATAACATCATTAATTCAAGATGGCCATTGTCCTCCCTGTTCTCATCCTGCTTTTTTTTTAACAAATTAGTTTCCACTTCTGTTTCCTGGATACCACTGAATAATGCCATTTTTGAGGCTTAAGTTGAGCATTTAAGAGAAAAGAAAGTAAATAGCAGCAGAAGAAATCCAGAGGATTATAAATTACAAAATTATAAAAGGAAAAACAATATAAACAGAGGATGTTATTAAATCCATCTTCTAACACAATATCTAGGAAACAGACAATATAATTATCAGGAATTTAAAATAAGTAAGTATTTTCTAGAGTGCCTAATGTAAGCAGAAAATGCAGGTAGTTTGAAAAAAGTAGAATTCTAAATTCATGTAAGAAAACCAATACTACTATAAGTGGAATAGGCTAAAGCAGTATTAAGTACTACTATATAAGTCCAGAATGTAGGTCTGAAAGCTATATGTCACCATAGAAGATTTTTATTGTTTCTGGGTCCCAGTGAAAACAGACATGCAAGAACAGGGCTTTATTTATGTATATGCTGGCAACAACACTGGCAAATAATTTATTAATGTCTTAATGTTCCTCCTGGTAGAACATGATTTCACCCAAGGACACTTCGGAAAATTCCACAGAGCAACTAACCACTGTTTGTTTGAAGTGCAGACAGTTTCATAGCAATTTTTTTTATACTTTGTGGTACCACTGTGCATATTTTAACCACAGCAAATTATGCCAATAACTAAAGAACCTTCTCTCCCCAAAAGAACAGTAGAACAATACATCTCCTCTGAAGCTTTAATGGTCTTTGGCACACAACATCAACAGAAAAATCATAACTTGGTGCATCTATTTTGAAAAAGATACTTTGACAAAAAAATAAGCACTGTAAGTAGACAGGAATCAAAATTCAGTTATCTCAGTTTAGCCCATATTCTTCTCTGCAGTATTGCACCTAGAGAGTCACTGCATTTAGACGTCTCATTTTACTGATTCACAGAACTTCAGAGAAATGGCACAAAAGGAAATTATTACAACCAGCCTGATGGCCTGGAAGCAATGAGCTGCCTTACTTATCCTGAGACAGAACAAAACATTTCACTGTATGTGATCAGATGCTGTTTGACATCTCTCTACAGAACATCTGTTTGTTCACAACACAAACCATTTTCAAGGCGGCTGTGCAGAATGGTGCTGTTTTGGATCCTAGACATCAGCTGCCTCCCAGTGGTAAGGAATATAGGAAGTGACTGGAAAAGATTGAAAGGGAAGGCTGACCACTACTGAGGTCCCAGCTTTCTACTCAGCCCCCACCTTCTATGCTCCTGCAGGGGCACTGGTGCTCACTCCAGTACCAGACTAGAGCCAGGCTGAACCCCCTCACATCCCTCAGATCGTGTGCATTGAGGATGCTCAGTCCTCAGCACCTCTTTTTTCTTTTTTACAGATCTTAATCCTATTTTGTTAAGCAACTTGCTAACACAGATATAGGCTGCACAGGTCCCTCTTGAATATCTGGAAGCAACAGAAGTTTGTGTTTGTTCTCATCCTTTTGAGAAGACTAGCAGTTAGTCCTAGCTTAGCACAGAGCCTGTTCTTGCACTTTGGCTTCATCTAACTGTGAAAGAGGTTGTATTCCATGGCTTTTCCTTTTCCAAGCAAGGACAAATTTTGACCGGACAAGATAAACTGGGAAAAAGTATTTTCGAATAGATACAGGTTCTCAACAGGAAAAGATTTTGATACCCAAGGTCAACAAATACATACTACATCAGGAAGGAAGTTTTCACACTGGGTGTCACAAAAAAGGGCCAGTCAGGAATGGTAGATCCCACCAATGCAATGTTGAGTCCATGATGTATAAGCACAGCAGGACCAGCCTAAGATCTGTCTTCTGGAAGATGCAAACAGATGTGGGGAAGCAGAAGGTGTTATACTCCATCAAATAAGTAACACTAAACAACAAGAGAGTCACAGCACTTCTTGGCTGTGCCAATGACAGTGGTCTTGTAAAGGTAACACAGGCCAGAGCACATCAATAAATAAGGCTATTCATGTGAAACACCTATTGATAGTATTAGATTTTTTTTTTCTGCAATATGGACAAGGAGAAGAGAATCAAACAGGTAGTCCTGAGGTGGTCTCAGAAGAGAAGTCAGACCACAGGAAAAGAGTCTATCATGTCTATATTTAAGAATTCAGCTAGATTTAATGCACCAGGTAGGTTATATGAAGTCCTTTAACTATTTGAGTACATAAGAAATATTTTAAATCCCTTCTTCTCTTGAGGTGATGAGCAAATTGATCTGTCTGAAGAACTGGTACCTTGTGTGGTCTGCTTGCAGCTCTCTAACCTGGATACTCAACTCAAATTTCTTGCCTAACAATTAGGAGGTGGTAGTAGAGGGCTCTGTTTCTCAGGCTCTACTCCTTCTCCTCTTTGAGTCTCTTTTTCCATTTTTCAGGTGGGAAAGCTCACCTCTAGCCAGAAATGAAAAAAAGTTTAATGAATTAACCAAGATATCAAGCAACCCTCGGCAGTGTGACTGTCCCTGCTCCTTCCCTGAACCTTCCCTCAAATACCTCCCTCAAGCCCTGAAAGGCAGGGCAGTGGCCAAACCAAACCAAATGCTCAGCAGTCTGAAGGAAATTTCCAGTACAAATGACAATTGACACACAAAGTCAGAACTCCAAGAGGAGCTAACAATGCAAAACCAGACTTTAAAACCAGTACGGTCACATCTCTTTGAAGCAAATTGCTTACTACTGAAAAAAATCTGTGGCCTGGAGACTTGAACTACACTTGTCGGTCTCCCACAGATATTTTCACTGCCCAGCTATAAATGCTCACTGTTCCTGTGATACTATGATTTCTAGCTAATGAATTAATTGCTTCCAATTAATTGACAGCAGCCTCATACTGTATTACATAAGGATTACAAATTAAATATTAATTATGCTTCATTGTGCAGAAGAAATCAAATTAAACATAATCACACTCCATTATGAAGTAAGTACACTAGACATTTTCCAGAACAGATGCACACTGTCCAAATTATAGTCAATTCTGATATACTGTAAACAAGCTAAGACTCATTTATTAAACTGAAAGTATCACACCTCCCACACAGAAATGCATGAGACAAATGTTTAAAGCTTCAAATTTTCACAGATGGTAGCAAGGAGAAAACACTCTTATAAGACAAGTATTTCATGCCTACAGTCTTTAGCAGCCACTAGTATTCCACTGAAAGGAAAACAAAATTCCCAATATAGTTTTTCCTGTACCACAGCATCAGTCAAATCACTTAATTGTCACTGTGAATTTGGCCTGACATTATGCAGAATTTCATCCACAACCACAGGCTGCCAGGTACCTAACTCCAAATTGCTAAAAAATACAGGTCTGAAAACAAGTTTAATGGTTTTTCAGGGAAGAAAATATTCTTTTGCAATAAGGGCATCTGAGTTTGAAAAAACAGACTGAGAGCAGAAAGCCCAGAGAAGTGGAGTACATCACTCAGGAAAAGGGTGTCTTCTTCAGTGCGGCGCCTTGGAAAGGACAGCTCTGTTTTCCTCCTCATGTTCTCTGAAACTTCACCTGCTCTGGGAGAGCAAGTGGAGTATTTTTAGAGGTAGTGGGAAGAAGAAGGAGAAAGGAGAGACAGATATCTCCAGAGTAACATTTTTTTTCTCTCTCTAAAGATTGACTTCAAAACATCTGATTGTCAGCTTACCCAGTGAATGGAAAATTTATTACAGAAGCTGAGCCAGATCCTTAGCTGATAAAAGTTTATTTAGCTCCACTGATCTCAGCAACAGGAGAGGTGAGCTCTCAAGGAGCCAAGACAGCACTTTTCTCAACAATACTTCCTGTGGATTGGATTCCTTTTAAAAAGGTACGTTGTCCATGAACAGCCGGGTAAAATTTTTAACAAAACGACCCCACAACAACCAACAAAACCAAATCAAAATACCATCCACATTTTGAAAAGGCTTCCAATGACTTCTTAGTCATCACTATTTCACTCTACCAGTTGTCACTAACAACCTGGAACCTAAAACCTGTCACTAACACCAAACCATGTCAGCATATGATAGACTTCAAGTAGGTAAGTATTCTCAACATACTCATGCAGGTGAGTCATCTCAAAAATTCTGATTCAAGAGCCCCACCAACTAGCAGGCATCCAGCAAACACAAACATCATGTGTGGCAGCAACAGGATACAACCCTTTAAACTGATCACGTCTGAAGGCAAAACCAAATCAATTTTTCACAAGTGATACCTAAAAAAATAAGCAGTGAATTATTTTGCATTATAAGATGCAGTGGTGTACATTTTGATCTGGGATCCTAGAAGATCAGCTGTCATTGATCTGAAAACACTATGAGTTTATTGTTTAAAAAACTGCAGATGACACAGAGCTACACCGAAAAGCAGAGGCTCAATTATGTCACCTGTATCACTTACAGATGTGTTCATTCATTAGACATTACACTGTGTTCAATCAAATAACATTTTAATATTCAATAAAAGAATCCTAATCTGTAAAACAAGATGGGTATCATCTGCAAAAACACACTATGAACATCATTACTGCTAACAAAACACAAGGTTCCAACGCAGTATTACAGCCAATCGATAACAACATCCCTGGGAATACAAGCAAAGGAATACCTATCAAGACTTCAATGATGGTATTCCTTGTCAGTATGGAAGTATCTTTGGACAGCATGTTTACTTTCAGAGTGCTGTCTTGGGTCCTGATGCTCTGAAGGAAAACATCAGCAAAAAAAGAAAAAAATACATACAGTGGAACTACTAGATAATCAGAGGGCTGTAAATCCCCCCTTACAATGACAGCCTTAAGAATCTGTGTCTATCTGATCAAAGCAAAGATTAAGAGTGGACTTGATTACACTGTACAAGTACTTACATGGGAGATTATTGATAGTAGAGAGCTCTTTAATCCAGCCAAAAAGCAAGTAACATCATTAAATGATGGAAAGATTAAGTTAAATACCAAAATAAAATAAAGGTAGCAATGTTTTACTGTTAAAATCATTAATCTTGGAAATGTCCTGACTCCAAAAGTCTATGAATTATATATGACATAAACTGGGACAATTTATGATGGCAAAGAGAGATGCCTCCCATGCACCTAAGTTCTTAAACCTACATTTTTTTTAAGAACAGTATCAGTCAAAAAGCTTTCTAACATTTTGGCATAAGAGAACAAAAATCAAGAACACCTCAATTTCATCTGCACTTGTGTAATATTTTACTAATCCTCTGTGTTTATACTATACAAGTGTAGCTAAAAATTAATTTATTTTCCTGCATCCTATTCCTGCTCAGGTAATCCTCGGGACTCAGGCACGTTTCTGAAAACACAGGTACACATCACTAGCAATACTGAAATACTGCTTTTCACTATCTCAAGTTTTCTACACATTCTCCAGTAGGATCAGAACTGTTGATATTCTTTCTTTGAAGTAATACCATTTAGTTAAGTGACAGGTAGGGCCACTAACTGGAGGTCATAATACCGTCACCAGTCTTTATGGAAGATTTACATCAACATGCATACAGGCATGTCAAAAAGTAGAACATGCACACATCACAGATTATTGGTGACAATTTTCCAGGCTATACTGCTGCAACTTTAAGTGCATTCATCTTCAGTTAGCACATGGGACCTGCAGTCTATTACAAGATGCTGCTTTATGCATACTGCAGACACTTCACTGTCATTTAGAAGTTTGACAACAAAACCAAAATTATACTAGTGACATGCAACAAAAATGTGTTACCTACAGGATGTGGAAAAACAAAACCATAATATGTGTACACTTGTGGTGATAAACAGAATAAAAATTGCAAATATAAGGATGGATACTGAACTAATTTAAGGATTTGAATGTTTAATGTGTTCCACGACACATGCGCATGTGTATGTGTGGGTGTCAGAGAAACTGAGAGGAGCTGATTTATACTGTCAAGCTTTCCAATGTTTCCTTCTTTGGGTATTTATAACATGATGTCCCTCCTAGGGTCAGGGTACTGATGGCTTATTTAGCTAATAATCTACGACTGCAGAGAAAATGTTGGATTGAAAATATTCAGTCCAGTTTGGTGCTGTATGAGTGACTGAATGAAGACAGACTGAATGAAACCAGCACCTTGTCTTTAGTACAGATTTGTTAACAGGAGGAATTGGACATAACTAGAATACACAGTGTACCCCAAGAAATGTACAATGTTATCTCTGCTTCACAACAGGTTTCTGTTTTCACTTTCTTATGTACATGTTTTGCATGCTTCTTCCACTAGCAGTGTCTTTTAAAGGAAAGAACAAGATTTTATACTAAAAGTGTAGTAAACAGTCTGACAGAAGTCAATTCATAAGTTTGCTGACAAAACTGAAATATCTTTAGGAAGCATTCAGCAACCTTTGAGATCTCTCTCACATAACCCTTTAGCGATTCACAATCTCACTCTTTTGCAGCTTTGTTACATTTTGCATATGATCCTTCCTATGTGTTTAGCAGCATTGTGAGAATGACAAAATATTCATTCCATCTCTGATGGGTATTTAGTTAAGTTTGATACACCAGCCCTGTACTTGCTGCAACTGTTAAATAATACATACTGAATCAAAAACTACTATTCCAAATAGAATAGCACAGAAACAGAATCCCAGAAAAAATTAGACACGCAACCAGAATCTCAGATGGGTAAATTAACACAGGCCAGCATTTTAAACCGATTTTCCTATTGTAAATTTATATACATTTCTTTTCCCATTTTCTTTTCAAGATCATCATTCCTTATGGTATTTGGGAGAGAATTTCTATCTTTCATGAGATTTCTTCATGAGATTTTTCATGAGATCTTTCATGATGGTATCTGGAGGACAATATCTATCCTTCATGAGATTACTTAAAAGAAACCTCAAAAAGCATCAATTTTGTGTTCAGAGAATGGTAGAAAGGGCACGCTGGAGATGTGATCTGTAACACTCCTCAGTGTGTTTTTTTATACAGCTTAACGCAGACATGACCTTTTTAAAATATCTCTTTTATTATGATCAAACATTGGAGAGACACACACAACCAAAGCTGTAGGATATAAAAATAATGATGCCAAACATCTGTCTGTCCCAATATTTCACCCCTGTAAGATGACCAAGGAAAGTATGAGACTAGAGAAACCCTATAGATGATACCTCCCCATTAGACTCCCAGATGGGAGGACTTTCAGGGGCTTTCTCTGACCAAGATGATACATTGTGTGTAAAACTCTAGCATATTCTTTTTCCATGAGTTTATTAACTGCTTTTGCATCTACACAGACATCTGCAGTTTTCTGTGGCAATGAGTTCCACAGCATGTTTTTGATATCATTTGATATAATCTGAATTTTATAGCAGGATAAACGGTTTAATTAGTTAACTCTCTCTGTGCCATGCATGAATTTATAGACCTTTTCATAGACTTTAGTCTACTTCACAGCTTGTAATACAGAAGGCGTTCCTCTGACCATCCTTGCTGCATTTCTTTATGCATTCTTGAGCTCTTTGTACTATTTTCTGAAGGGAGAGCAGAACCATGTATATTATTCAAGATGCAGGACCATTAGTGGCATGAGGAGTTGCCCAATAATTTCTGTTTCGTTCTAAATGCAATTCCTAGCTCTATGCTCTTTTTCTAGTCATTCTTTACATTCACTTCCTTGCCTCTGCTCACCTTTGCACAGACAGTTTTTTACAACTACCTATATTAGCTCCGAGCCCTGTGTCCTGAGAGGGACTATCTTGTCATCTGCCATTTTTTAGTCACCTACTAACTTAGTATTATGGAATCCTTCTGTATCTCTGCAGTGAGCTTTCACTTTTGCTACCCTGAATAACTTGGGACCATCAAAACCTTTGCCATTCTGCTCCTTTCCAGTACACGTCTCCAGACACCACGTAATGCAAACATCAACACAGATCCCTTCAAGACGTGCCAAATAATATATTTTCATTTTAGAACTATCTGGAACCTGTAAGAATACTGGATTTTTAATGAGTTTAGTGGTTTAGGCCACTTTCAGTTATTATAATACAGCAATCAGAAAAAAAAAAGTATTTTATGCAGTAAACCGGGGGGAAAAATAAGCAAAACAAAGAAACAGCTCCTATTTTACACCAAATGCCTACAGAAAGGAACAAGATAATCTCCCATAACTGTAAACAGCTTCAAAAGGCCTTAGTAAATGCTGTGAGAAACTCATGGATGAAGGAAACACAATTCTGTGGGAAAAAAAACTACATCAAAGAAGAATACATTAAATCCAAATGTGACTTCTACCTCTCAGTTTCTTTACAGGCATGGGCAGTGCCAGTACAGAGGATTCAAACATCCTCTGCTTTGTGCCCCTCCCACACAAATCTTATTGCTATCTCCTTCCCATGCTCTTGCAACACAGTCAGCTGCTGGGCACTTGACTTGCACTAGTTTCAGTATTTGTTTATCATATATTAAAGCAAGTTACAGGAAGACAACGACTGCGCTCTGCCTCCAAGGCACTCACCTGTGGAGCCTACAAGTTTCATTATTCTATCTTCCAACTCCTTCCAGTACCTCCAGAATTAGCTCATGCCATGCAATGTACACAGCAGTGCACAGCTGACACTCATTTCTCTTTCAAAATACAGGCACAGTAGAGGTTTAAACTGGAAGTCCTTCTGGCCATAAAAGAAAAAACCCAAAAGAAAGGAATGAAGTTGATCAATGCAAGGTGTATCCCACTATTCATCAACTGTTTGATGAGCACTGATGGAAGCACTGAGGGTGCCAGGTGCCCCAAACACCTTCTCTTTCAGTACATCTTTCAGTCCATTGTGTGTTACCAACAGAGGACAGGTGTCTCTAGTGGAGGATATTTGAGCTCTGCCAAACTCATGGATATTCAGTACAGGGTGATGTCCAATAGCCCCAACATTCAGGCAGTTGGACTGGGTGAGGGGTAAATAACATTTCCCAGACAAAGCTGAGTGGAGTGAGAAGCAGGCTCGATCCTAGGAGTGGGTGAAGGGAGGGCTTTCACCAGAACCGATGGCTGCAGTAGGGTGAGAGCTCTGGTGATGGGGCACTCGTACCCACATCAATGCCACCTACAGGACAATGACACAGGACAGGAAATTGGATACACACCATTCTCTTCTAACACTTTATTATTAAAAATATAGCCTGATAATCAATCTCTGTGTGTCTTCTTTTACCTGGGAAAGACTTTTATCAGAATAGAAGACTTGGATCCATCCTGTCTTTCAAGCCATCTCTTTGACTGTGATGCACAAACAAGGAAAGGACAGGTGCAAGAGAAAGTATTTTGGTATGTTTGCTCTTATAATACCTAGATATAAAGTACATTGTCAGTAATGACACAGAATTATTACAGGGACAAAAACTGCTTGCTGGGTTAAAAGATTATCAAATAATCAAAACAAAAGCAACTTCCAAGTTTCATTACATGTACATGAAATCACGGTTTAGGTAGTCACAAAAAATATCTGAAGAGCAATAACTCTCCTGGTTCACACTAGTTTTCCTAAATAATAAAGGAAAACCAATTCTTTTGGACTTTTGGGATTATACAAAATTACACTTATGAAATATGTGTTTTGCAGAATGAACTACTAGGAGGACTTTTATTTGAAACATGCTCTGTGCTGAATCCCTGAATTACCCTTGTTTTGATCTTTATACCACAAGACAGAGGGGGCCCAAATGAGTTTCCTGTTGGACAGAGGAAGGTACAAGAGAGAAAATCAATCCATTATATGTTAAATTTCCTCACACATAGCTTAGAATTGACAAAGCATTAATATAGAGAGTTTACTTTTACCGGAAGACTCTGGATTTTAATGAGAGGAATCAATTATCCTCTCATCAATTATCAGGGTAGTTTCCCTGTAATCTAAGGATCTGAGCAGGTCAATCTGATTTTTTCATACCTCAATAAATGTCCATTTCTTTTCTGTGGTTCATTACACAATTTTCCCATCGAAAGTAAAGAACAACCAAACTGATAGAAATCAAACAGCTTCAATTAAAACTACTGAAGGTTAAAATGGTATAAAACCTTACAAATCATGAATTTAATAAACTTAATGCAACCATTTGTTTAAGTCAGCACAGTGGGTTCCAATTAACATTTTTAAAGTATACCTTCTGCAATAGTCAGAGAAGTAGAATAACTATTGGTAGGGTGACAGAAAGTCAATATGGATATTTAATGTTTGCAAGCCTACTGGAAATTCAGATGTTCTACAGGATATACTTAGTGCTGCTCTAAAGGTGCAGACACACATTTTTCAATGACACGGGAAAAAAAAAGTCCAGAAATCAGGAATAGGCTCAACTGTAAGCAGCCCAAAGAGGAAAAAAATTATTCCCTAAGGACAGAAATCACTTTATCTTTGCTTTGAGCATGCATTCAAGTCACCAATAAACCCAAGAGCAATAACTGGCTCAGCTGTTACCTATAGTGTCATGTCCCTGAATAAAACAGAGACAAAAGAGAGGAGTTGAGTCATGGTGCAGCTGCAACACCCAGCATGAAACTAATCCCAGCTGAACTGCACAACTGATAACAGTTACCAGCACACACCCAATTAGGTGGGATTAATAAATGAGCCCATCAAATGGTGCAATTAAATAACAGCAGTTAACTGGTATGTGATTTACATAGATAAAAACATTCAGACATGTCAGGTGTAAACTTTGCATTAATGAACCTTATACATAGCCATTTTGCATTCTGATGAAGTATTAAGCCAAGAACTCTGGAATTGTGAAAAATAATGTTATACATCTTTTGATTTTCAACATTTTGATCCAGAAAACAAAAGCTAGTGCTCTGAATCACTAATTTTAAATTTCATCACAGCCTTATGTATCTCAATACACTTTTCTGTGCACATTTAAAAACACATTTTGTAAAGATTTCATATCTTCTCTATCAGCTGTGCATGTATCACTTATGCAGCAGAGATAACCTTGTGATTTAGAATGGATTATCTGGCACCTGAATGATAATTCATAGCAGTTTAGCTATGGACAGGCTTGGTACTTTACTCACATGAGAACCAATTCACAGTAGGTTGTTTTACTGGTTTAAATGAGGTCATAGGAGAGCTAAGGCATTCCTCAAGGAAGTCAATACAACAAAACCTGACTTTAAAATCCAGCCTGTGTGTTCAGAAGTTCCCATTCTCAGTAAGTCAAACTCTGGAACCTTTCTTTGTTAAGATTTCTAAGAGATACATCTCATAGCTGAAATATTGCTCAGTTCTGTGTGAAGGAACTGAGCAGGTTACAGAAAATTATTATTGTTTTACTTAGTTTCACAAACATTCAGACTAATGAACAAATTCAAAAAGCAATATTTTATGTACTGCACTGAATTCCTCCTCAGGGAAGCAACTTTGGACATATATAGCAACATCTCATCTGTCACTTATTTACATACATAAAGATTTTAGTATAACATATGCATACCAACTTCCTTAAAAATTATTTATTAATTAGACAAATTTGAGTAATGGATAGAAGATTTCAGCATCTGAAATCAGTACCAGTAGCAGTGCAGATAGTACTGTAAATAACCATATAGTTTACAATATATTCTTTTGTGGGACTTCAATAATACTCAGTTCTGTATATTTTTGTCTCTTCATTCAAAATCTCATGAAAGACATAAACAGCATTTTTACAGTAATTTTTATGCATTCTACACATGACAAAAGACATGAGGAGTAACTTTAAAGGTATTGTTGGTTTCAAATTGCAGTTTATGTCTGGCAAATGAGTTTTGTTAAACAGCAGATCACAAATGTTTAGCCACAGTGCCCTCTAGCTGTCTTAATTCTTATTTTACAATTTCACTGTAGTTTTCATGGAACCAAAAAATCTCTGCATGCACCACCAGCTAGAGAGGTACAGGTGTTGCCAACTGTGCTTCATCTACCCAGTTTTCCTTATCACGATGACCCACTCACCCCACTCCCAAAAAAGCCTTTCTCTAACATCCAATGAACAAAATACATTTTTCTTACTGAATTTTCCAGCTTGAAAAGTACAAATCAGGACACTAGTCAGAAGAAAACAGAAACGGATTCAAAATTTTCACTGGGACCCAAAAACCCTCAACAGAAAGAATGTGTTTCTACCTTTCACTGCTTTTTAATTCTGTGTGCAGTGCACAATGTTTGTTTTGAATTTGAAGCACCACTAAAGAGCAGCACATTTGGGCACACATGGAAAGGTGGGCTAGATAAAAACCCACCTTTTAAGGGTGGTTAGAAAGGTGGGTTAGATAAAATAATGAAGGCCGGGCTTCCTTCTCAGATGACACCAGTCACTTACAAACTGATAAGAGGCAGTTTATCATGCATTTTTCTTATCCAGCTGGTTTAGGAAACTGGGTAACTTTTCAAAGGCTATGTGTTCCAGAAACACTCTCTGATGGGACATTTGATATTCTCTTCCTTCTTCCTTCTCCTGAGACTAGACTTTGCCCACTTCAACCCTCTTAAATCATACTAAAACCTGAGTTAACTAAAGCCTGACATTCTCATTGTCTTAAATACTCCTTTACAACTTTATTCTCTGTAACAAGATGCACTCAGCTTCCTTCTTAACCTTTAATGGACAAGATGACTTACATACTGGATTTTTTTAACTACAGTCACATTTGTTTCAAAAAACCACCAGGAAATTGCAGACCTTCACAAAATAATGATCTATTTAAACTATTTTGCAATTAATTTCAACAGTGTGCTCCCAGTCCCTCTAATCCTGAAATCTGACCAGTGCTTTGGACACAGCAAAGTTCCATCCTTGGCTTTCTTTTCCTGGAAAGGTGAGAAGAAGGGGTGAAATTGGAAAACTTAGGTTAAGAATCACAGAGGCCCTAAAAAGATTTCAAATTCTCTATCCCAGCCTACTGTAACTATAATGTATAAATCCTGAGAATAACTTTTTGCTAAACAATTTTTTTTCAATAGCCATTTTCAATCTGTTCTCATTTAAAAAAAAAAAAAGCAGTTGGAACTAGTAATACCAGATGAGAATATTCAATTCTTTGCAATGTTCAGAGCCACAGAATTCAAGACGTATCTCTGAAACTGTGCACTGCTTATTTAATGCTTATGTTGCATTTATGGAGCTGTAACAAAGCAAAACTAGGAGAACCTGGATCTTAACATCCACTGTGTGGAAATATCCTGGGGTAATCCCTGTCTCCTGGACACAGGATGCTTTCAGCAATAGATTAAAACAAGGTTTTCCTCAACCCTGCCAATATGAGACCTGAGCATTTACTCAACAGTTCCTTGAGAAGGCAGACAATTCTTATCTGAAAAAGTCCAAAATATCTAAAAAGATCTTCTGAGTCACAAGAACTGATCATTGGTGGATGGCTTGTGATGGTCTTATGCTCCAGCTTATACAATTTTGGTGTCACTTTACTGGCAGGGTTTTTTTTCTTCATTTTTTCCTGTCCTAATTGCACTCGCCTTTTTGTGTGCGTATATAGAAATTGTTTCAGCATGGAATGCTTCTAGTAGGTAAATGCTGTGAAAAAAGCATTTGGAAAAAGACTGGAAGATATCTTTGTGACCCAAAGTGCTACACGATGCTACATATGATCAGAGGTCAGGAAGAATGTTTTCAGCCCTGGAAAAATTCAGGTTTTTGTGATCTGTTTCTGAGGTCTCTAATCTGGTGTTTCATTGTTGTTGTTGTTGGTTTTGTTTAGTCCCAAGCCAGTCTTGCAAAGCTCAGTACTAAGGGCAGGAAGCACAGCACAGGCAGGTCGCTCATAGCTGGTGTCACAGTCAGGACTGCAGGTTTGTGCCTCTGGTGTCACACTGCTCCACCCAGGGAGCCCCAGGAAGTGCACACAGGATCAGCCTTCACTCCTCGGGGAAAACAAAAGCTCTCTGCAAGCTCCCTCTCTGCACTTCATACAGAGCAAGGTGTCATCCTTCTGCTACTGCAGAGTACTAAAGGAATATTTCTTTTCTTAGCCTCACAAGCATTTTGAGGCTAGGAAAAGGTTCTTTTGATTCTATTATCATTTATTCATCTCAGTAGGACTAATTGTATGTGTCAAATGCTGCTGTTACCTAGCACCAATTTTTGTTCTCAGTTACCATTATGTGTTAGATAGACTTGAGGTCTTACAATGGGTCACCTAAAGAAGCAGAATCTATTCTGCATCTTGACTCTACTTTTCAGAGCCTGTGTCACTGAAAGTAATTTTGCCACAATTCATTTTACAGGTTGATTCCATTTAGATAAGTTCTAACTGTGTCATTTTCAATGTTTCATTATAATTTTTACAACCAGCAGTGCTCTCCATCTCAGTCATGCTGATTCTCTTAACAGTGAAAATGTCTCTAAAAATAAATTCCTAACTTACACTTTACTTGGTGAGCATTGGTAAGTGGCAAAACATTTCTAACCTATACTTAGAGATTTTCTGTAAGAAATCTTCCCATGGAAAATTTTGGATTGGAAAATGTATCCTAAGTTACACTAACTTTTTTGCATGCCTATAGGAATACTACTTCAGCATGCAAAATCGGAATTCTTGCACTCAGCTATTTTTAAGTTCTTTCATTCCTAAAATTGTGAATTGCATTAAAAGTTGTACATACTTAAAAAAAGGAGAAAAAAATCTTTAAATAACTACAGCCAGTAATGCATTTAAGGAAAGCTATATGCCTAAAGAATGAAAAGAGTATCTTTCAATTTTTTTCAGAAACAGCAATATATCACAATTCTTCTGAATCTACATATATATATATACAGGTACCAATTCACAATCAGACATTTACATACTAAAATATGCTGTCCATTCCTTCTTTCACAGAATATTCCTGCATGGACAAGAATGGATGTAACCAAATTTTGCCTAAACTTTGATGCTAATTTTAAAGTTTTAACACTCAATTTAATTGAAGAATGATAACATGGAGAATGCTTTTGGCACATAAATTATAAAAAAGGTCTTTTCTTTAATTTAGCAATTTTTGTGCCAGCTGGTACTACTTATTTGTACATTATTCAAAATGATTTTTGAATTCTTGAATTTTAGACTGCTTGTTAACTTTTTTTACAGCAAGGGTTCAATGTTTTATTGAAAATATCTGCTTCAAGTTGCTGTAACTGGTGCTTTGGCTACTTATTTGAATGTAAAGTTCCTTTGGGTGCTGAAAGTACAGAATAAGCAGTTCTGGCACAGAAAAATAAAAATAAAAGAATGGGAGTGACTCCTGCCTCAAAACTTTGTACACTGTTATTGTACAGCAAATAAAAACATTTACTTCAAAACCTATAGGTAAGTGTAGTAGGGAAATGCTTAAAATGTGTAATGCTGTGAAAAACACTGAAGACATCCTATGACACTATTTCTTGTTAATATGCAAAAGGAAGTAGAGGGCTGCAGCTACTAGCAAGCAAAATATCCTGGACCATCTAGTGGATATTTTGACTAAAGAACTCAAGATTTGGCACAAAGACACACAGAGAGAAAAAAAACAGCAATCTGAGTAATCAACTGGAAAAAAGAAGAAATAAAGCAAGAAGACCTTTAGAGTCCTCAGTACTTTTGTAGATTAAATTTTCTTTATCAAATTTGGGAAATTTCTCCTCTCTCTACAAATTTACTGTCTTTTTTTCCTGTTGGGGGTGTAGTATGAGGGTTTCTCCATACTATGAGCATTGATAAGAGAAGACTAAGGATTCAAGTCCAGTTCCACAGAGAAAATACTGCTAGTTTCATTTTAGATTAACTTAGGTAAGTATGAGATAAAATAATGCAAGTAGCAGGAATGAGGTGCAGTATTGCTCTACCACCTTAATTTGTGCCCTTTACTATCTGGTAACTATTTCCAATCTGTCCATTTCATTCACGGAGATTAATACATTGGATATTTTTAACCTTTTTTCTCTCACTAGAATGTAGCCAGGGGTCTTCTGGAAAGTCAAAAACTGTTTGTAGCTTCCATTTTATAACCAAACTGTTAGAATTCATAAGCCTGGGTGAAAAAAAACCAGAAGACTTTTATTAGGAAAAAATATATATATTTTTAGTTTGGAAAAAGGTAGTCCATTTTTAATTGTCATCAAACATCAATAACTTCATATGTACAAGCACATTTCTTATTGCTGATTCATAGAGGTATGAACATATTGATGAAGAGGTGTCACCTACAAGTCATATCCTATTTAAAAAAAACCTGCATTAACCCTGCAGCTTAATCACTAAAGCACTATTTTATTTACATCATACTTAGAGATTCTCTTTAAGATCTAGAAAACAGGCAATTGCTGAAAAATGCAGGTAAATATTTTTTTGACTACCTATTTTTCTTACAGTTGTGTTTCTAGGGTGACTGATGGTTACAGCATCAGATAAAGCAATAGGGAGCCACGCATTATCACTTGCAAAATTCAGACATTTCTACAAAATTGTCCGGGCAGTGATTTTTCCAGATGACAATAAAATTTGTCATACAAATGCGTGTACTTTTGGGAGAGACTGCAATCTTAAATGTTTTAAGTAAACCCAAGTCACATTTTCTCAGAAAGCAAACCTGGTTTCCTATTTTCTCCCATTATCCCTTATACTACTAAACAGTGAAAAAAGATATTTCACATTGCCCTCTCCAGCAAGAGCAGGTTAACCACTTGCATTAGGGCCATAACCTGGCAGGAATTACTGCAAATGCTTAATTTAATTCCCACAAGCAGTCACTCCAAACACGAGGCAGCTGATGTACCCAGGACATCAGAAGGGCAGAGACCACCCTGTGTTACCCTGTGGGGCTGAAAGCACAACGGGGGCCAGGTTTGTCTGAATCGCCTCAGCTGCCGCCGCCGCTGCCAGGGGAGGCCAAACGCCTGCAAAACTCCTTTCCAAGTCTTTGTTTTCCCTGCCACGGCTCTCCTGTTCAGCAGCCTCCATCAGCATGCAGCCTCCTCTCCAGCAGGCTGACAGGGCTGGGAACAGGCTGCCTCCCCATCTGCTGCTGCCACCCACCTCGCTGCTGGCTGGCACACTGGGACAGGTGGGCTCTTCTCCCCACTTCTGTTCTAACCACAGAAAGAGACTACAGCAGCAGTACCTGCAACAAGCAAACGTCTCACTAAGGGGGCAGCTGGGCCACAAAATTTCTATTCCAGGTATGTGGCATCTTCAGGGTTTTCAGCCAAAATGAAGAAGGATAAAAGGTGTTAAGAAGCCTTTTCTTCTTAAAAAACCAATTCTTATGGAAATTCTCATTATTAAATTTCTATTTTTAAAACAGTGTTTCTCTCAATGTCCTCCTGTAAGCTAGAAACAAACAAGACAGTAATGGACCAGCTCCTCAGCTAATGGAAATTGGCAGTAGGTCCTCTCAGAAGATAAACCTTAATTTTAGGTTTCAGAGTTAGTCTTCAGAGGACTCAACTCACGTGTGTCATGGGCAAAGAAAATGAGAAACAAACACAGCAGCAATGCCATAGTTCCTGAAGTGGGAAGAGAGCTGCTGGAGCTGAGCACTTCACATAATCCTTCAGGACAATGCCACAGCAACAAGGTCATAGTGTGGTTAAGGGAGAACAGTCTCAGTAGCTATATGTCAATTCAATACAGAGGAGTATGATATAAGAAAAATAATGTTGTAGCCATTACCTGCACCTTTAAATTGAGTACTTTTTCAATTTAAATAAGCATAATATTTAAAAAAAAAAAAAGCAAATACAAAATACACAATAGCACCATCAACTAATTTTTGCATAAGGTTTAACATTGTGCTGTGATCAATTTAGCTAGTCATTTATCCCTAGCACTGGAAAGGATATTTATTTGAAAGGAGGAAAGGGGAATGAGTCTATAAAGCCCTAAGACATTCCCACAGTCACATCAGTCTCACCATGGCAACACCATAGGACAGCTAGGACACAGCCACAGGGCTGCTTGTCCCTCTGTTTGAGCAAGACCCCTCTGGTCCTGGACATGCCTTTGTCTCTCCCACGCTTCTCCCATGGCAGCCTCCAGCATCCCTTGTACTTGCTGTACATGGCTAACAGGTCTGGCTGTGCTCAGCACTTGCAGTTCTTCCCTCTGGTAGCTCTTATCAGTGACAACCTTCTTGAAAGCAGAGCCACTGATTTTGGGCAACAGGAAGAAAGCTCTTAGAGGAAGGGGGCTTTACAAAAGTGCTAAAACTATAATTCTTACCTAAACACTTACAAGCACCTCAGACTAATTCAGTCAGCCCACACAAGTACTTAACTTCCAAGCTGTGTCTTCTGCCTGTACCTTGACAAAGAACTCCTTCCAAAACTGTTATGTGTCATTTGAAATTCTGTGGTTTGGCCTTTGCCTGTAAGCTATCTAAAAGAGTTTACTGGAAAATAAATTAGCTTTGATTTTTTTTTTCTCACTGTTTAGTGTTCTCCACATACTCCTATTAATTTCAGTCATTCTATCAAAGCGATTAACGTTGCTCTCACCCTGATTGACCCTCATTAAGAGTGAGCCAATTATGCCACAGGAGTTTTGGCTGCCTTTGATACAACAACCAGCAGGTACTCTGGGGACAACTTTATGGATAGGACAGCTCTTTGGTGTCCTGGGATCCCATCCTCCCTGGGATCTGGGATGATTCTATGACAACTGTTTTGTGATGTGCAAGACCTCTCTGCCCTTTCTCTGCAGAGAGTGTGGTTTGTGGAATGAGTTTCTTGGTGGTTAAAAGGTTTGGGTTTTCAGAATCATCACCTTGTCATTCCACCTAAATTAAGCATTCTTTTATTCTTTGCCATTTCTTGGCTTAGAAGAGGGGAAAGCTTGATGAAGTCTGCTTCAGAGAAGACAGAAGCAATATGGCAGGTTTAGGACATGGAGAGGTACTTTTTGGCCAGGTGGGAGTAAGTTTAGCAGTGTCATGGGTTGGCACTGGACAAAATGCCAATGCACCCATGAGTGTATATTTTACCTAATGAACTACTGTGAGATATGGTCAAGAACAGAGCAGAGCAGGCCTAATACTTGAAAGACAAAGACAATTTATTAAACTACATGACAGTGGACAATAGAAAAGAAAAACCCAACCACCCAAAAGCAGAAAAGAAAACCTCCCTGAACACTTCTCCTCCCCCCAGTTTCCATTCCATCCATGCTCACGCAGTTGACCCCAGCACATTACCCTCATCCACCTGCTTAATCCCTCAACAACCCTGGGTTCCTAATCCAAATCATCATCCCTTAAAAACAAGCAATCCTCATTCCATCCAGGACGAGAGGAGTCTTTCTCACACCACAGACCCCCCACAGGAAACACAGGTCCACCATCCCGTGTTCCCA
>VXBR01006637.1:1189982-1222953 GCA_013400215.1 Cisticola juncidis
GGGGGAACGGGATGGGACGGGGAGGGGGATGGAAGGCACTTCCAAAGTTCTCCCTCCACCCCTCCATCCTAGATGGAAGCTGGACCAGCTCCACTCCAGCTCCCTCTGTTCCCCACCCCGGGGCCCACCTTGCTCAGCCAGGCCCACCTTGCTCCCCTCCCCCAGCCGGCCTAGCCAGGCCTGGGCAGGGCAGAGGAGAAGAAGGACGCTCCCTCTCCAAAAGCAGAGCCAGGAAAAGAGAGGGTCCTGGGAAATCCTGCTTTTAACCCCTCGTGTCCTCAGAGGCGTGTCCAAGCTCTTAGTGGCCAACAAAGGTGCCAACAATCAAACCTAAGGACTGATTGGTTTGACCACAACTTCCAAAAAAAAAACTCACTTCCCCTTCAAACCACGACAAGTAGTAAAGGTTGAAACCCCATGAACTAGCTTGGAATTTTCAGTTACTTTGATTTTCAAGTATTAATCCTGGCTCAAGACACTTCCCAGTCACAGTGACTTGGAAAATGTGGTTTCCATTGCTGCTGTGATCTCACTAGGACCCCAGTGCCTTAGGATCCCAGCTGGGAGGACAACCTGCAATAAAAATGCTAACTTGAAAACCTCTTACAGACTGCATTCTTAGAGCAATACTTTACATCCATAATAAGTATAACCATGATAAACTTTCTGCCTCTATATACTTTTATATAATGTAAACCTGTCACAGTTTATGCTGTTTAGAAGCTATAAACATTCTAAGAGAGTTCCTGATTTCCAACTACATTGTGAGAAAGAATGATGGCCCCAAAGGATTAGGGTCTGAGAACAACACAGAGGCCTTAAAGATTTGGAACCTTTCCCTCCAGCAGTTCACAAAAGCCTGAACTTTCTGAAGCTCACAGTGTAACTATAACCTTTGCCAAATATTAAGCATGACTACGGTATAAATACACAGCTACACCAAACATACACAGAGGATACATCAGCATAAAACCCACAAAACATATGGCCAGGTAGACACAGCTATGAAAGCACACTGGGGGCTTAATATAGATCCACTGTGGGCCTCATAGTTCTGCAGAGTACTAACCATGGGTAGGTAAATAAAGTCTTTGTTGTCCTTAACTCTTGCTCTAAAATTATGCTAATGATGACTAATCCTTGACTCTAATGAGCAATCAAACTAAAGCACTGAATCCTGAACAGCATGTATTTTTAAAGCTTTGAGTAAATATACATTTCCAGGGACACAATAATCTGTATCTCGGGGGAAAAGGAAAAGGAGCAGTAACTAATTTGGATAAGGGTAAAGTATTTAATAGAAAGCTATTATTGTGGCTTTTAAATACATAAATAGCTGTTTCCTTGTTTCATCTCATTAAACAAAATGCAAGCCCTTTTTACAGGCATTTTTCAGCTGCAGATTGTAACTGGGTCCAAATTCAATAAATCATTCTAACTCAAAATAATTAAAGTTGTATTTTTATTCCTAAGGGATTCATGCAAGTAATGTAAACTGTATTGAAATTCCACACTTTTTCTGCAAAAGAAATAAACAGTAAGAGAAGATAAAACTACACTAAAAAAGATGTATTCTCTCCTAGTGCTTAATAAGAATAACCAAAACCTTTTAACAGCACAGGTAATAAATGCACACCAAACTCTCTGACACACACAACACTCAAAGAAGACAAACCCAACAAATTGTATTATTGCTACAGTAATGTGACAATTTGCAGCTAAAGAGAAAATGGTTTTGTGTCTGTTGTTTCAATGACACTTTACAGTGTTAAATAATGGTGCACCTGAGCATCCTTTGGACAACTGAAAATCTCTTCCTCTAAGACAAGACAGCTGACATTTGTGAGGCAAGGAGCCGCCACTTTGATTTTTGGATGTCCTATGAAAAAATACATCACTCTGTTGTAATGTTAAATATCAAAGCATTGTTTACTGATGCAGGCTCCCAAAGGAGAAAGTGGGTTTCCTTTCTGTGATATATTCTCTACTTAAAGCAATACACTTGGAAAAACTTCAATGTGTGTAGGTACAGACGTAGAATACCTCAGTACATCACAGGTACAAAAGTCACATAAAAATGACAAAAACATGGGACAGTCTTCGGACAGTTACAGACCTGTAATTCCTTAAAAGAAAGAGACAATAAATAAAAGGCTCTTTCCTTGCTTGCAGAAGAACCCAGGAAAAAAGTTTGCTGGCAAGGATCCCCACATACCTTCACGGGATTTAGCTTCTTAAACTGTGCCCTTTGCTGCCACCTCGTGGCCCTGCCGCAAGACACTTTGATAAAGTTTCCTCCTTTCATTTATGTTTCAAATACAGCCTTTAATAAGTAAGCCATGTTGCTTATTTGTTACACAGTTCAAAATGACTGCTTAATTTCAAGAATTTAAATGACCTAAGGTAATAAATAAACAAACACCCAAGTGCCTCACTTTTTAAAAAAAGTATTCAATGGTATTTTGACAGATACAGTCACCAGATATTCAGCTCTGACTACAAGAACAATGACCTTAGGTATGGTGGATCAGTGCCCCACAATGTGAAGTACTCAAAAGGAAACATCACTGAAAAAAAAAGTGACTTTAAATTTAAAAAGATACATTCCAATCTGTCACTAAATTTTTATTTCAGATAGTCACGCTTTTACCCAGCAGACAGATATATAATATATATTCAAATACCAGCAACTTGTACATACAATTATAGAATCGTTAACATTGGAAAAGACCTCCATGTTCATCAAGTCCAACTGTTAACTGAGAACCAGTGGATTTACCACTGAACCCAAGAGCCACGTGTCTTTTGAACACTTCCAGAGACTGTGACCCCTCCACTTCCCTGGACAGCCTGTTCCAATGCTCTACAACCCTTTCTATGAAGTACTTTTTCCTAATATCCAATACACACCACCCTGGCACAATCTGAGGCCATTCTCTCTCACCCTGTCAGCAGATGCCTGGGAGAGGAGATGGACCCTACCTCACCACAGCTTCCTTTCAGGTCATTGTAGATGGTGACAGGGTCTCCCCCAAGTCTCCTTTATTCCAGGCTAAACAACTCCAGTACCGTCAACCACTTCACTCCTGACTTGCTCTCTAGACCCTTTACCAGCCTCATTGCCCTTTGGCCATGCTCCAGCATCTCAATGTCCTTCTTGTACTGAGGGACCTAAAACTGAACACAATATTCAGCTTGTGCTCTTCCCTGCAAACTACTGTCCCTGCTGCTACATTTTTTAAGGGCTACATTCACACTTCTTTAGGTTTGCTGCACTAAGAGGCATGTGAAGTGTCCTTAAAAATACTTTTTAAAAACCCCCAAATTTTGGCAACTGTAAAATATACCTTTTTTTAGAAATGGTTACATGGCAGAGCTTTCAATCACAGGTTTCTCAAGCCCTTAAAAGGGCTTTTGCCGTAATCATTCATGCTGGCATAATGCAGGATATATGACTTTCCTACTTGCATGCCAGAAAGGGATTTTCATTGAAGAGACCAAACATCTGATATAAAGAAACTTGTGAGAATCCCTCCGGGGCCAGCACCCAGGGAAGAGTGATCCAGAGACATTGTAATGAGAAAACAAAACAAAACAAAACAAAAACAAACAAACAAAAAGAATAAGAATGTTTTTCACTTAGTCTTGTAGACAGGAAGGCTTCACAGCCCTTGTATTGAAAGATGTATAATCTGGGATGCCTGTGTTTCCTAGGAGCCCACAGGCTCAAAGGTCAATTTCTCTCCATAAACACCATAACCTTCATGCAGGCAAACTCTGACCTTCATCCTGGAAACCAGGCTCTCTGGTGACAGTCATTTCAGTATGGCAGTAAAAGATATAGGCAGAGCTGTTCTTTTGCACAGAAGTACAAACTGTGAAGCAAATAGCTTTCATAAGGATTACACTTACTCAGGAAAAAATAATATGCTCCTTGAAACACTTCATTAAGGCAATATGGAGCAGTTGGCTTTGATGATGCTTATTGTTGAAACCCTCTTTTCAAAAGTACTACACGTTGTTCTACCCCAACTTTGAGAGAACTGATTCAAGAGCTCTGTTTTACTGATGATTTAAGTTCTGTTGTTTGAGACTGGAACTGTTTGTTCCATATCCTTTCTTGCTGGAATGGAGAGCCAACATGTCTGTGATGAGCCCTCACCAGCTTTGAAAAAAGCTGTGCAATTCCATGAGCACATTATGGTGAACCTCCCAAAACAATCACAACAAATCCAGAGCTGGGGCATAAGCTCCAGGAAAGGAGAGGCTTCACCCCACAGAAGGCAAGAAGGCACATTGTCTGATGCAGCTATTTTAGTACTAGGCTGTGCCTATTTCCATGGATGTGGATGCTGATGGCCACACAATTTCTTCTTCAGTGCAGCTAATGGAAGCTTGTAATAGATACAGGAAGCAGGAATGTGGACAAGGACAAATGAAATCTGATTTCCAGACATGAGTCAGGCTTTCAGAACTTTGTCTAACAGCTAGCCAGTTTTAGTTTACAGAATATTGGAAATACCAAATATAAATCTTAACATAATACCAATAATAGTATGACTACATAAATAGGGAAGCCAGAAGCCTGCAATGCTCCCTGCTTCCTCATCCTAATTATCCCACCAGTTATTGAGCACTATTCATATTTACCACACCATTACTATGATCGTTTCATAGAACATTCGATGAGTCTGCTGCTTTCCCTGCCTGGCTCAAACCAATACATTCAATATTCATGTCTCAGTCTGACAATTATCCCACCTGGTCTGTGCTTATGCTCGTTCTGTGACAGCAGTCTGCCTCCTTTTGCTTTATGTCCCATTGTTTACAGGACTTTAAATGCTGCACATTTCTGTTGATATGCTTAAGATCTGTAACACACCACACACACACATTAAATAATCATCATCAGTCTGTTGGTATGGGTCTGTTATTCTGGTAGGAACTAGGAATTTAATTATTTGCATTGTTCTTCAACTCACAAGTACTTTGGATTTCTTATTCCTTGCTGGGAAGTCTTCAGATGCTATCTTGCCTTTCACAAACAACATTGCTGTGGGTTTTTTGTCCAATTAACTCATTTTGTATATATTAGATGACTAAAAAGATAGGTTTTCTCAGGAAAATCAACACATGAAATTGGTGTTAATTTTGAGGTAATAGGAAAAAGCAGGTCTTAAGCCAGAAAAATAATATAAAGAGGTCCACTTAAAATGAATCCATATATACTAGATGGCTGTTCATCTCTCTGCCAAACACAATTTTGCTCTGTTCAGAGCACCTTATGGGAAAAAAAAAAAAGAATATTCTAAACAAACTGGATCCACAAATATTATTGCACACAACCAAAACAGAACTATACTAACCATTTAATATCTTTGAGCTTCCTTAAATTTAGGTGTTTAAATTACTTTTAACTCTGAACTTTTTCCCCAGGCACAATAGTAATGCTTAATCTTATAAACCACTCAGTCCTAACTTCAAATCACATGTTTAGCTATAATTTAAAATTTAAAAAAAATCTCAAATATATAATGTTCATTAGTACCATAATTTAACAGTTGCCAACATCAGTTTAAGACTCCACACTTTTATCCTCTTGGCTAATTAACCAATTAAATTACTATTTTACCTAAATTCAGAAAGCATGGAATAAAAGCAAGGAATAAAAAGTTTAAGTAAAGCATATTCTAGAGCAAAAGAGACAAAAATAAGTTCTGGAACCTACCTCATATTCCCTGCCATAATGAGGAACAGGTTATAAATGTGAGAAAATATGAAGAGGAAGAGGATGGTACTGAAGAACATTGTCATCCAAGACCCATGGTCCTCACGAAACATTTTCAGACGGAGCAACTGACCTATGGAACAAAAATTAGGAGAAGGCATATTTTAGTCAGTCTGTAAATAATTGTTTACATTATAATAAAACCAAAATAAGGTACAAAACTGTATTTCTTCCTATATCTAATTATTCCATTGTGTGTGAGGAGGACAGACTTAGTGTCATGCAGATGAACTCGGCTTCTGTAGTTCAGCATGAACAGATAATATTGCTACAAAATTACAGATTACTTGCAATCCAAAGGGGGAAAAAAGAACACAATAATAGCTTATTAATAGCAATATTTTTAAGAGATGATGAGAAAGACCACAGGCCATAACAATTCATTTCAAATGCTAAAAAGGTTACTGATTCATACATAATTTTCCTTTTTTATGTCAAAGACAGCTTTTCATGTCTAAGACAGCATGAAGTATTTGAGGTTTGTCCACTGAGAAATATTATTTTCTTCCCTAATTTAATTTGGAAATCAAATTATGAGTCTGTGTACTGTATGTTTTTCTTAGACCTAATCACTTTAATCATATGATATGGTATTATACTTTATTCTGAAAAAAAATACCTTTTTTTCCAAAGAATACTGGTGTGTCTTGCCACTTGAAAAGAAGCTCTGCTTGTTCTCACCACTGGTGTTAGGTGAAACTTTTATGATATTTTTGCTGCAAACATTTTTCCTGGGCTAGCTTTTCTTCTCTGTCATCTCTTACTTTTAGAGAATTGTTTAGAGTAGAGCATTGAAAACCTCACCAGCACAAGAGGTGGGAATTTGCTTTTGCAAGGCTCAAAGTGCCACAGCAGAGCCAAGAGGGGGTAAAGGAAGACAACAGATAATTCAAGCAGCAAGATGAAGGACAGTATCTAAGGAGACATTGCAGTCTGGTGGTACAAGATGTCAAAACAGGGAGAACAGCAGTAATATGAGGAGCTGGGCACGAAGTGTCAAGAGAAGTGACACAGCAGACTGGGATGTGAACTGGTCTGGAGGCAATTTCTCTGAGCTGGATGTTGAACTACGAAGTCCACATTTAGCACAGATTAGGGCTGGACACAGGGGGAATCTATAAAGTGGTGAGAAAATAATAAAGAATTTGAAGTGCTCATTCAGGCAGACAGGAAGATCTCAGGACTGGTGTTCACTGTTGAAGATGGACATGCAGGTTTGGGGAAGGAAAACTTGAGGACCTGGAGTAGACATGGGCTATGGGTTGTAGAGGTAGGATGTGAGCTCTGGATTAAGCTGTTGAAGGATGAGAGTTCTTTGACAAAGCTGAGATTTTGGAATGGTGTGGGAACCATTAGGCAGGAGAAGTGACAGGTAGGTACAGGGGGGGCGAATGAAGCTCTACGATGATGGGACAAGAGCAACACAGGTCCACAGACCAGTCCAGCAGTAGGGCAACAACAAGGATTCTGTGAGTGAAGAAAGGTGAACAAAGGGGAAGTGCAAACACACATATACATGCCCCAAGCCCCTGCACTCTTCTATATGTTCACAGCTGGAAACCATGAGAGCCCCAGGCCCAGCTGGACTGAGGATGTCCCATAAGTCTGTCCTTCCCTAAAGAGCAAGCAGAGGCTGCTATGGCAATAGCATATTGTCCTGACTTACTGAGAGGAGGGGCTTAGTGATAGAAGATATTTCCCTTGCAGTTTGATACGTGCTCTCTGAACAGCTGCCATTGCAAATGGAATATTACCTACACCTTGGATAATAAACAGTACTCACAAAACAGAGTTGTGATTTCAGAAGGTCCAGATTAATGGAGAGAAAAAACACTGCAGGGAATCTAGACTTCTGTAAAACAGATAACTCCAACTTTTCTAAAACAGGTAAGAGAAAGATTTCATATTCATTGTACCCGTGCTCTCCAAAGCTTTTTCCTGTTTAGTTATTACACACTGATTAATACCTAAAAATATGTACAAATGTCATACACTTAAAAGAATATTTTCATAAACACTGTCTTCAGTAGGCAAATTTTTCCACTTCAACTTTCCTTCTTCTGCAGCTTGTGTTTGCTATTTAAGACTTCATTCACTCTCAAGCAGGGTTCACCAACATAATTTTTGAATGAAAGAAATAGTACTTTAATCACCATACTGATATATAAGAACAAAAGGAACTGGATGTTAGCATAATCTTCTTCCCTAACTGCATACAAATGTTGCAGATATTACTTACTGTTCCCACCGTACTAGTATGTATAACATGCTAAATGCAGTTAAACTAAAATATCTCCAATGATCCACCTAATGTTCACATTTCTTTATATATCCTTTCATATCAATTCAGTTGAAATAAAAATGGGTTGCATCAGATGATTACATAATAGATAAGATGTTAAAGTAAAAATTGAAAATAATGGTTTTTTTATAGCAAAACCTAGGACTCCGTATTTTTTTTTATAAAATCAGCTAACAGATTACACTTTGAAAGCACACATTAACAGAAATATCCTGCGGTGTGAATGGTCAGAAATTTGGAAAACCTATCTAGTAACTGGAATAGAGTCGTACTAGATTAAAGTACAATTCCAAATAACCCAACAAAATTCTCAGAGTAATTCCAGAAAAATAAAACAGTTCATGTAAAATTAAGGCTTTTACTATAAAGAATAGCAAAAAAAAAAGTAGCAAGGGGCAAAGAGAGTAGATAAGGAATAATATTATAAGGAATGATATTATACAAAATAAGCTTTTGACACAACTTTCTTTTTTTGTTCATTTTTTACTTCAGGAAAAATTAGTTGCCTATTATGAATTTGTTAAAAATGTAAAATAAGCTCCAACCGGTATGACAGAGAAGAACATAGTTGTTGGGAAAGGTGACATTTTAACAAGAAAGTTGCACAGATATGTAGGTTTAACAGAAGGCTCTTAAAATGTAAAATTTAAGAATAGAATAGAAATGAAAGCAAGTTTTGATATAGAAGAATAAAGGATGTCTAAAGTTAGAATTGCTGAGCCAGTTGTTACTGGACAACTAAGAAGGCAAAGGTTAAGTTGAATTAGAAGATTTTACGACTAGAAGAAAGGATATGTTGACCACAAAAGAAAAAGATATTTTTACCAAGTAAAGATATATCTCAGGAGAACACTAGGCAAACAAAAAGATGTTTTTACCAAGTAGAAAAAAGGTCTAAGAAATTCCAACTGCAAAAAACTTTAAACCGTAACATACTAACTTGATGTGATTAGATTGTAGTAACCATATTATGGTAATGTTAATAATTGTGATAGGCTAGAGGTAAATGTAAAGGTATTGTGTATGATGCTGAGTGGTTTCTATGTATTAAGATGCTCAGTAAAGAAAACTGTATAATGCATTGTAACCAAAAGTAGAGTGGCTTCAGGATTCAGGCATGTCTAGAAGCTGTAGCTGGCAATTTTAGACGTAGGCTTTGTTACCCACGACCCAGGACTGCTGTAACATCATCTATGTAATAAACAGCATTATGGAAAAGAGCTGCCTGGAGTCCCATATCTCTTGTTTTAGGATCTTACACATGGTTATTAGGATATATTTACACATAAAAATGATATACTTAAAAAACTCCAAGAAAACATGTTGAGCCTAATGGACCTTTGCAAATGCAAGTTAAATCCCATATGAATGATTGCCAGTGATAAACTGTGAATTAACTATATAGAAAAATCAAGATTCTCCTATCATAATGTTTCCTAATTCCACCAAAAATTTCCTCAAAATGTGATTTTTTACCAGAAACAGGTCTTTTTTATCTGCTCCAAGGCTCTGGAGAGCACACCAAGAGTACTAGGGGAACACAGGGTAACAGAGATTTCAGCATTTAGAGTCCTGCGACAAACCAGGCAGTAACCAACCAGTATTATTTTTCCAGTCCAAGAGACAAGAACTCAATGGGCAGATACAAAAACTTGAGTCAAACAGGTCACTTTTTAAAAAACTAAAGCTTTTTGAGTATCTTTAGATACACAGCCCATAAGAGGGTTGCACTCATTAAACTGCAGAAGCAGAAGCAAGAGGAACAGTAAGTTCTTACCCATGCATTTAGCATGCTTTCTTGTCTTAATTGCGAGGGATAGAAACCATAAAATTCAACCATTTCCAGGGGATATTTGTAATATTTTAATGCCAAGCTCTTTATTGAACCAGGTGTATTCCTTTCATTCTGGGTGCCTCACCAAGGGATTGCTCCTTCTGCCCACTTAGTGCTCAAGTCATTTCCACTAATGACTGAAACTGTTCAACTGAAAAATTAACCTCAATAAATGGGAAGTACTTTTTAACCTTGAAAACCTACTTTCATCGAAGTTTGGCAAGTCTCATTTTAGCTGGTACTAACATATGCACACTGTAATTCCTTGGTGCTGCTCTTCATTCTGCCCCAATACAACATACACGTGTGTTGGCTGGCTTTGCTTAAGAATAAATGGATTTAGCAGTGAATGCTGCAATGTTCAGAAAAAGAAAGTCTTCTTAAAATACAGATGCAAAATTTTGGATTCAAACTGTGATGACAATCTAGTCATATCCTATAGCTTGAGTTATTCTGTTGGTGCTAAAACAGGAGACAGAAAACTTGCTGTTGTCTGATATAAAAAAAAGGTCACTTCTGAAAATAATTACAGCACATATCCTCTGGACATCAGGGTAGCTCCAATGGCTTCAGCACAGAGCAGGGCACGCTGCCTGTCTTCCTGCATGCAGTCAGACTGCATCAGATTACACAAGGTTTAAATTCTTCTGATGGAAGATCAGGAGATCCTGGAATAGCACCAAGGTGAGGGTCAGACCCCTTGTGTTTTCCTCTTCCTTATTAAGTTGCCTCAGGAAAAGTTCTTTTTATCTCTGCACCTGTTACCCTGTGTTCACCTTGTAAATCTCTCACTTCAATTGCAAAGCACAGGTTTTAGAATCTAGTCTTATTTATGGTCTCTAAGCTCTATAACAATACAAAGAATTAATTGGAGACAGGAAAAAAAATTTAGAAAATCCAAATAGAAATCCCAACGCAGGCATGTGGGAAATGCCTACACAAACAGACATATTTTGTAATGAGACTGAGCTCCAAATGCACCTTCTACAACTGGGCAGCTCCATCCCCTACAGCTACAAAACCAACTTCATACAGCTCAGCCCTGAGTGCAGCCCACTAAAGTGAAGGTTCTGCAGGAGATGGGGGATTTTGTTTTGTTCAAGTCTGTGACTAACACAATTATAAGGCTGCACATCCAGACTTTATCTGACCAACTTAAAGCAAAGCAGAGCAGGTGGCACAGCTGTTTGCCTCCCTCCATTGAGACCTACCTACAGCCCTTGGCCAGAAGCTTAATAAGATCAGGAACCTGGCATTACAATTCCCTCATGCTGCTATGGCCATACTTGGTTTGTAGCCAGTATGTGGCCATACTGTTTTAGGACTTCCTTATACTGCCAACACAACTTGCAATCAAGTGTCTGGTGCCTTCATTTGTAAGTATTGAAAAGGAAGGCACAGAGGTAGGAAATGACATTTAATTCCAAGAACACACAAACTCGTCAAGAAGATTCTAGGAAAATATAAATTTTCTACACCTGTTCAAACTACTTTTAATTGAACATATGAGAAAATGTTACTTAATTATATTTCACATTTTAAAGAATTTACAAGGATATCTTATAAATTTCAGCAGAAGAAAACAATTACACAGTTCATCTAGTTTTTTATAGTCACAAAGGCTACAGAACAGGGAAAGTATAGCTACCCTAGGTTAAAGTCCAATGCTTCAATACTTTAAAAATACATTCATAGAACAAACACTCCCCATCTGTGAAATACACTGAGTAGAACAGATGGTTTTCTATCGACATAATTTCCTGGAAAGTCATTTGACTGCCTTTGTTGCTGAGCTTCTAGAGAAACCACCAAATTTTAAGTACAGCCTAAACTAGCTTTTTGTCAGGTAACTGAGGGGACTATAAATTTGCAAAGCACAATAATGCAGTATTTATTTAGCAGGTCTTCACTGCAGCTTCTGTTATATTTTGACCCATGTACATGAACATACCTTTGGAAAAGTCTTATTGTATTAAGCTTGACATGAAAGCAAAGTATTATGTTAGGAAAAAAAACCCCACTATTGCCAACTTAATGGTTAGAGATGTTTCAAAATTTTCAAAGAATCTATAACATTCTGAAAAGGTTCTTTCTTCCACTCAAAGTATGGCTTGTACTGATGAAAATGTTCTTCTGTCATCCTTGCAAGCACTGTAGTGGACTCTGGTCTATAAATTGCTGTTTGGATGATGTTCATACAAAGCTTCTACTTCGACAGGCCTCACTGTTCAGCATTGTCTGGAAATTTTATAGAAACATAACCAACTGCAATTGGTGACAGCTCATTCTGACAGAATATTCCAGCCTTTGGTTTTATTAGGAGCAAAAAACCCATGGGAATTAAGCATAAGACTATACAAGCATTAAAAACTTGCTTTGAAAAATACACTGCAGATCCATATTCCACATATTCCATAATGGGAATTGATACAAAGTAGGCCATAAAGTTAGACAAAAAGAATATTCTGTAACCCTAACAAAGTTAATCCTAGGGCAAATATTTACAGAAGGAAATCTAAGAAAAAGGTCAAAAAAAGCACTTTGTCTAGCACTTTAGATTGAAAAGTTTCTGTGGCCTTCATTAAAAGCAGAATTTCATCCTCATTTGTTTTGATGCTGTTCTCTTGACCTCAGCCACAGCTCACTGCACAGCTGCCCACATGAAACTTGCCCCTCGGCCCCATATGGATGCTCAAGGCAATCAAAGCAATGATGGAATGAGCATGGACAATTACTGTCCTTCTGTCACCTCCTCTGCTTTTTCTAAAGATAGATGCAGACACATTAGCAGCCAAGGGACACTGCTCTCACTTAGGAGTGCACACTTTATTCCTCACATCCATCGTACACTACAGTAAATAGCAGACAGGAAAATATATAAAGCTTTGCATACTTTTCCAAGTATGAACTTAGAAGTTCATAGGAATCTGCTTATGTGTGGATGTTGTTGTAAGCTGTCTTACCTACTTGGAGTTTACATTTTTTTCAATTTTACAAGAGTTTGTACATTATACTATGTTCTGAAATCTTTTGCTAGTTCAAACACACTGAATTTAACTTCTAATTTTTGAATTCTAAATTCAATGTATCCAACTCAATTATTTATTTTAAAGGCTGTTGGTCTCTCTTTTCCCTTCAGGCATACTCCATGGACAGATGATGAATGGTACATGCATTATTTTCATTTGCAACAGAAATCCTAAGCTGGAGTGGTACTGTTATTTGATGATTTTGGTTTGCCTTTTCACTTTATTAACAGGATTTCTAGGCAATATACTCGCACTACGACATTATGTTTACTGCATGAAGACATGGACTACCAATACCATATTTCTCTTTAATCTGGCACTGTGTGACTTTACTTGGACTCTCATGGCACCTTTTTCAGTATATTATAATATCCAGAAGTTTGCTGTCTATTTCAACCAAGACTTTTATCAGATCATAGGACTATTTTTTAGTATTAACATCTATGGCAGTGTGTATTTCCTGACCCTCATCAGTTTTGACAGGTACATAGGCGCTGTTCATCCCATCAGTTCACTAACGTGGTGGGACAAAGACAAGGCTGTGTTCTGCACCATCGGGGTGTGGATCTTCATCGTGATGGCATCGCTGCCCGAGGTTTACTACACAGTGGCAGTCAGAAGGCAGCACAGCTTCATGAACTACCTGGACAGCACTGACGAACCGCTACGGTTTGCCGTGCCATTCACATTCTCCAAAATGGTCCTGAGATTCCTAATTCCAGTCACAGTCATCTTTACTTGCTATGTGTTGACTCTCAAAGCTTTACTGCAATTCAGTAAACGTCAGCAAAGGAGGAACAGGCTTGTTAGGCCTCTGTTACTGATTTCAGCTGCTATGGTTGTGTTCGCTGTTTCTTTCATACCTTACCATGTTATGATGATGGTGATACTAATTTACAGAATTAATTGTCAACAACCCTGTGGGAATATAGGCACATTAAGTGCCATTTACAAAGCCACAGAGATCATCTGCAGCATCAACAGTTGCCTTGACCCAATCATTTTTACAATAGCAAATAAGACATTCTATCAAAGAATCAAAAGTATCAAATGTCGTCCCAAATGCCAGTACTGCTGTTGTCTGACAGGAAGGGTAAGGGATATCTCTCTGTCCCTGAGAACAATGACTTAAACACCAGTCTACAAAGACCTGCATCTCCAACTGCTCCTTTGGCTTTGTGGCATCAGACCCATTTCATATTTGGTCTGCCACATTGTACAGATATGTCTCGAATAAGCAAGAATATACAGAAATGGAGAGTAAAATTTAACATGAGAAGAAACACTAGCAGCTCCTAGCTTTACAGAATTGGCACTCTGAATATTGTTTTTAAATACCCTAATCTAATTTATTGTGAAATAATACTTCTATCTGTATGTACATGCAGCATGGAATAAAAATGATGAAAAGTTCTAAGTTCTCCTTTATATCTGGGCATAAAAATTAAGATTAAGAGCAAGATTAAGAGTAGACAGTGTTGAGGAGCCTCTTTATAGTTTCTGTTAAGTATTTCTTCATCTGTTTGTAAGTGCTGCTGTGGTTGTGATTGTGCCATTAATAAGTGTCAGAATGCTTACAGCTGAACTGCTTGAGCATTTGCAGAGAGGCTTTCTGCAAGTACTTCACTTTAATGCTGCTTGCACTAGAGTTGCACTGGCAGTGGAACCTCATTAACCTGGGGAAGTGCAGCACATTTCCAAAAACAAACAAACAAACAACAAATACTAAGATAAAACCCCTGAGGATAGTCAGAGCCACAGTGAATCTGCTCATAAAATAAACAAGCATGGATTACAGAGCTGTGCTATGTCTTCTCCCAAGCAGCAGGGGTTCCCCCCAAACCCTGGGCAATTACAGAAATTTATTATTAGTGCTTGCTTCAGGGGAGCCTGTGTTCCGCCACGAACTCTGAACTCCTCAACAGGGAGAGGTCTGTGCTGGAAAAGCTCTGAAATAAAAAGGTGGCTAAGCTTCAAGAAGGGTAAGAGATGCCACTACACAGAATGCTTCTTCTCCTGTTGCTTTGGGGTCTTAGCATCACAGCTTCAGATAATTTCAAGACAGTCCAAGATAATTAGACTACAACACATTTTAGTCACTCAACCAGCACAACAGTCATCAGAACATCCACCTTCAAGAGTCATTAAATATGTGTTCTTTCATCACACTGCATGGGCAAAATAATCATGTTCTAATAATCAGCCACCTGCTGACTTGTTTTCTAGCCAAGTTCCACACATTACCTCGTTAAATAGGAAAGCCCATGTATCAGTAAGCACATTAACTTTACTTTCAAAGTTACTGGTGATGAAGGAGATTTCAATGTACTTTGTACAATCTTAATTCTTTAATTTCCACAATTTTAATGTAATTTTTTCCTTGTATTAAAAAATTATTCTGTTCTACATGGGTATTCAATCTCTCTTGTTCTATGTTTCAATTGCATTTACTAAATACATAGATATAAAATCTAGATTCTTTTCTTTAATTGTCTCTAACTGTGACAAGAAAATAATCTGGTCCTGATAATCTGAAACACAAGTGTTGGGATTTACTACTACACTCACAAAATCCCACAGAAAAATTGCATGCCTATGTGTATTTACCTCATACCAAGTACTGCTTCTTTCCTGTGATATTTCTAGATATTTCAAATTTTCTTACTTTAAAAGAATTTTTTTTTTAATTTTAATTGTCTATTGGAAACAGGCCTCCATGTCTGTTTACCTCCATTGTCTGTTTCCACAAGTTCTAAAAAGTTCATTAATTATCTGTCAACAAAGTCATCTATAACAGACATCCCAAGATGCTCACACACATAAGAGAAAAAGGGAGAAAAAGATAAGAAACAACCTCATGCTTCTAGAGTCTCAATCAACCCTGAATAATGAAGAACAGAAGGAGAAAAAGCAGATAAGGGCATTGCTACAAAACCCATCCGTGCCAAGGTGCCTCTGTTGGCTGCTCTCCCAGCCTGGACATCTCACACAAAATGCTTTGGTCCTGGGCTGAGTCTACAAGCACTGCTTTGAGATAATCTTAAAAAAACATCCTTCCATCTCTTACCCTAAGCTATTCCTGTTTCTCATGATACTTAGCAGTGAATATACTGTAGTAGCTGATAAGGGTTCTAGACATTTGTTTTCCTGATTATAAATGGTTATATAATCAATTAAACACACTTTTTAAAAGCATTTTTGTTCAACTAGGCTGATCTTATGCTAATGTTGACCTGATTGAAACCAAAGGTTTTCTGCAAATTAAGAGTTAAAAGGCACAGGACATCTGTTCATATTTACTTGCTTATATTTTTACTTTGAAATACATGGTCCTAAAATGTTTTATTATAATATTACCTGGATAGAATGACATAAACAAATAAAATTAAATGTTTATTCTATTTTGCTACAATAAGTGAACAATAAACTAAACAGCCAAGAGCCAAAGTAAACATATTCTATTATGACAAGTATGTTTCAGTATTTGTTTCTCATAGATATTTCTTTGGATTAAATCTCAGGACATGGTATCCAGTTAAATACTTAACTATTATGAGTTTGAACATATTATAGTATATTGTAATAATGTACTAGGCTAAAAAACTGACTCCAAGGTCTGTGTAGCTTTTTTGTACCTTATCTAGATATTCTAACATGTCCATAATACATTCAATGAACACAAGATAGACCATGGCCTGAAAGATTTGACCTTTTATGTATGTGCTCAGCTGTTGTCAGAGAAACAACCTTCTCATTTACTACTGTATATTCAGTATTGTTTTGTAAAATTGTTAAAACCAAAATTGTTAAACCAAAAATCTCTAAGTTGAAGAGAAATTTTGATACAAATTTCCCGAAGCTGCTAAGGAAAGCAATCTTTATATTCTCTATTTTTCTCCGTAATACTTTCATCTCAAAGGGAAACTACTGAAATGTTTACTTATGAAGACAGGAGCTTACTTTTTTAAATAAAAATGTTCAAATGTTCCTAAAAGTTTGATTTTCTCTTCAATATACATAAATGAAGGTATTCTGATATCAAAGTTTTCCTTTGCCATGCCTCAGAATCATCTCACTTGGCAAAAAACTGTAACAATACCACAATGCCATTAAAATATTTTCCTACTGTACATTGCTTTCACCTCTGGAAGCCAAATCTCTCTAGCCAGGAATAAAAAATATGCCTAGACTGATTCTACAGCTGGAGGAACCACAGCAGAGGCAGGTGATATGGCTAAGTCCATCTGCCTTGTAAAGAAATGAAACTTCTCTGCTCCTGCTTTAGAGAGACGTCCAAGACTCTGAGAGGCCAAATCTGTGCTTGGCCTGGAGCCTGCAATCAAGAGATGATGGGATGTGCTGGCCTCCTGCAGGGACCTATCAAACCCACAGCCCTCCCAAGCTCTCCTTTCAGGACTTCTCCCAGCTTGGCACTTGGGTGCTCGGTCCCTTCACTGCCCATGAGTCAGCACAGATGGGGCTCCCTCCAGCTGGGAAGGTGAACCCTAACCAGGGAGCACTGCAGCTCTCAGCTTTTGCAGTCTAAGGTAAAAAGCAGCCTCATGTCACAAAAGGTACCAGCCAAGGACTCAGCTACTGACCCAGCTGACGGTGATGTCCTCAGACAGGACACTGTGTGCTGAGACAAATGGAGCTCAGGATCTCCGGTTTCCCACCAGCTCAGCCAATGCTGGCCAGAAGACTGATGTGCATAGCCAGATGTCTGTCCCTGGCCTTCCTGGGCAGCCTGTCTTACCTGATTTTGGTGGTCTCAAGGGCCTCATCTGAACTAGAGACTGCAGGTGAGTGCACAGAGGTGAAATGCATAGCACTTTTCCTTCCTTGGAGAAAGAAATGCCATTTTAGAAATGACACATAGCCTTTAAAGATTTCTTGCTATTGCCCAAAGAAAATAATAGAATTGTTCAAAAGAATGCACACTCATCTTGTAATACCAAAACAAGAACAGAAGGATGGACTTCAGCTGCTGCGAGGAGGGAGCTGACATTTTCTTTTCTTATTGATTACCTAAAGGCAAGAAAGAGCCAGGTGGTGATGGTCAGTGCCATCTGCCATATCAAATGTTTCGGGGAGGTCCTGAAGGCACCTCATCTCTGCTTTACGTTGATGTCATTGCTATTAACTAGAGGAAATACTTCAGGCTGCTGATTTGGAAGAGTAGTAAAATGCAGATTATGTGGGAAGACCCAAAGCTATATCAGAATTAGTGTGTAGGCAGGCTTAATTCTGAATTTTTCTGTGCCTCTCAATTTCCATTATAGAGATTTAGCCTATAATTTTAATTTTAGACTTTACTACTATTGATATTATTATTTCAGGTTGAGACAATTGTGCTGATGCAGATAAAAGGAAACCCGTAAAAATAGATATTGATTTCCTGTAATGTTTTAGAACATTTTTAGTGGGGAAGTAACTGAAAACCCTGCATTACAACAGAAAATGCTAACGCATTTGTTCCTGAGGTGTAGATTTTTTTAATTCGATGTGACTCAATCCCAGGTTACAAAACTATTGTGAAAAAATAATTCTCTTTTTAAATGGCCTCACTGCAGAATTAAAAAAAAAGTTAGTTAAAGGGCATGTAAGTACCTAACTATATTTTTGCACTCTTTATTCTCTTAGATTTTTTTGGTATTTTTAAGAAACCTGGGGTTTTAAGCGCCAAACCTATGTAAGCAATTTCATGGTTCTCCTAATATTTTTTTTTAATTTTAGAGCTAAAATATTTTATCACCATATATGTCATGCCTCCAGAAACTACATTTTCCTTCTTTGAATTCTTCGGAATCCAAACTTCACAGCAGATAAAAGAAACATAGCAGTATTTTTAGCCTCTGTAATGCTGATGCTGAACTCTGAAGGGAAGTGCTCAAATCTCTGTTCTTCAATACCAGTTTAATGATGCTCTGCAACAACTTGTCAAAATAATCAGGGGTTTTTCTATACTGTTTGTTCTTTTCTCCCAAAGCCAATTCACAAGGTTATTTTTAATAGTAAATAGAATTATTTGCACTGTATCTACTGCAGAGGCCTTTAAAATAAACCTGTATAATTTTGAGCCAGAAAACAAAGCAGATTAAGTATGATGTTTATTTTTTGTCTTCAATAGATATTTGCAACTCTGCTGTCTGTGATGGAAACTGTGACTAGATCTCACATTGGACAAACAGGCACTCCAGGGTTTACTGAGCACATCTGTGTTCCCAGTGCAGAACAAAGTGGAGAATTGGTTTTGTGAGACCAAGAGGAAGCACATTCCAGTGACAAAAAAGACAATCTCTAGCTCACAGTGGGACACAGGGGTATGCACATAGACCTGAGCCCTTCCAGACCCGGTGAAAACTGTTTTTTTGTAAGCTGTACACTTCTCAACTGGCAGCTGTATATGCATCCAGATCAATACTTGTCTGAGCCCCAAAAAGGGATACAAAATCAGTTAATCCAGTCCCATGTCAGAACTAGCATGTGCTGCAATCTGCACAGCTCTGACATGGGAAGACTGATTGTTATTCTGCCAGACCTGCCCCAGGCTTACAGCAGCGAGCAGCTGAACTTCTAACAAGTGACTGTGTAGCACCTGCAATATTTTGCAGAATATTGTTGCTGTGGTTACAGAAGTGGTAAACCCCAAAACTCCATTAACTTTGTCTTACTACCCCTTTGCCCTCCTAGCAGGGGATGAAGGAGGCCAAATTACTATTTCCATAAACTTATTTTATAATGGCACCACCAAGACAAATGATAAAAAATTATCTTTCATGGGTTAAAATCTTCACAAGACTTATTTTAGTTTTGGGCTGAAGTTTCCAAATGCTGAAAAATTTCTTTAGGAAAAAAAAGGTCAAGTTCCCTACTTTGAAAACTCACTAATATGTTTATAATGTTTATAGAGTTGAAAATTAAACAGCTCTATCTTCTTTTAAGCACCTGAAAATCTGAGGTTTTTCACTTGACGTTTTTCACTCAATTGCAAAATTCAGAGAAATGTCATGAAAATCTAAGTATGAATATGTTTCATATAGTAAACTTCCACCAATGCACAAATATCCTGCAATGATATAATCTTAAGCATTGCTTATTAATCTTAATTTGCCTTTCTAGAAATAGCACACCATTCATGTGTATTATGAACACTATATAATCGTGTCCAAAAAGGATTATCTACTACATACAGACTGAAAGAGACCACAGACTAGTCTAAACTGTCATAGCCACTATATTTAGTAGTAACTTAGGAAAAACTGAATTTTAAATCATTTGATAGTATGTTATTTGCAAAAGTAACCAGGGCAAATAATATATTGCAAAATTTGTCTTCACTAGGAACACTCTGGCTGGAGAAACTGTATTATAATAATCAGTGAAACCAAACAAAGTAATATTTCCATGGCATATTTCCTTTGGAGCTGCTGTAAAATGAGGACAAATTTTCATTACTAAGAAAGCAACAGGCTGGGTACAAGTAGACCATACAAAAATACCTTTTCAAGGTAACTGTATAAAAACCTATTAAACTATTAGGTCTGCAGGGAGAAGAGGAGGGGCAGAAAATATCATAATTGAAAAATGTTTTAATTTTTCCAATATATGCTTTTTTTTCCCCTTTGTTTTTAAATGAATTATTAATTTAATCATAAGAATAGTGCCCAGACATATGCATTGCTATTCTTTATGTAGCATATTTAGCTCCTTATTCGGAGAGCTGTTTAACTACCTGCCATGTTCACTCGAGACCACTAGAAGGTGCTCCTGTGTTGAAAGACAATTATTTCTGTCTGATTGCTTTTAAAAGCTAATTTTACTCCTCTAGCTGTGGTTCTGGCCAGTTATTTACACAGACTGTAATTGCAGCCACTAGCCCTGCTATAAAACAGCTGGACCTTGTCTGCTATAACCATTATCACAGCACGAAAATAACAGATCTGTTATCACTCATTTTCTGATAAATCAAAATCCCATCTGAGCAGGACTCTTGTTAGTTTTGCTGGAAGGTGAGGCATGGAAATTATGGTGGAACTAACAAACCACACGTTTTGTAAAGTTAGAAACCACAGAATCATTTAGGTTGAAAACACTTTTATATAATTGAGTTCAATCATACACACCTAATAGCACCAAACCTCATTCCTGGACTAAATTAAGGCAGAATGCATCCCTAATGAGAATTTGCACACTTGTCTGAAGTCTGAAGAGAGGCCAACATTAAAACAAACAAACAAACAAACCCAAAACAAAATAAACAAAAGGCGGAACAAAACTAAGACAAACACAAACAAGCATGTGATCTACAACAATTCCACACCACCAACAGTATTGTGGTAACAACCTGCATGTAGAAGTACAAGGATGGATAATTCTTCTTTTACACAACCTTCTATGAGCCTCAACCAAGCTGTGGTTTAGTTTGGCATGCAGAGGGGCATTCTGATGAGCTCTGGCTACCCACAGGCTGCCACGGGCAGCTCTTGGCACAGTGCAGCCCTCGGCTCTGCAGAGACCCCTGAGTGCCTGCATTTGCTCTGCTCTGTGCCCCAGCAAGGCAAGCAGAAACAGTCTCAAGAGAACTTTGCTTTTTATCTGCAGCATAAGAGATGGAAATCCCCAAGAGATTAGCACTCCTGTTTTACTCTCTGAATTTAGACAAGTCATACAGAAGTGATCTCCAATTTAGATAAAAATTGCTCCACCTTTGGAATCCACAGAGATAATGCTCATGGGCTATAGACCCCAAATCACTTCAAAGGAATCTTAGCTGTAACCCATCAAGGATAACATGAAGCAAAGTGGTAGGCAAGGAGAAAACTGTTTGTAAATAGTTTTTCATTTGCTGCATGAAAGTGACACAAAATTGAACATTGTGATAAGCCCTGAATTCCTCAGATCAGGAACTCCACAGACATTCCACCTAAAATACTAGTTTTCGGTTCCTCCTCCCTTCTCTATACCTCTAGCACGTTACACCATCAGGTGTGAATTAAGATCCATATTTTTAATCACTTACATCTATGAGCATAGATTAGCAAAAGGGCAAGGATATTTGTGGGGTTTTGTTATTTAAAACTGTGGCTCTCAATTTTTAGGCCTTTTACTCAAGTAAGCTAAAATTAAATACTGTTGTTGCTGTGACTCTCTATGAATGTTTTTCTCTATCTTCCCTCATCTCTTTACTCCCTCACTGCCCTAATTATTTTTTCATTATTTGTTTAGCATGTTTGACTTTACCTGAATCTTGTACAGATTTAATTTCTTCATTTGCTTTTATGAAATGAAAGTGTGCTTCATAGTAGACAGACATTGCATCAGTGTTCCAGAAATAGAAGACATTATTTAGCATGTACATAAGTCAGCCCTAAAATGCCCTAAACAGCTGGCCACTTCAGAAGATCATACCCCAGTGCTGCAGATGAAAGCTGAATTCCAGGCTCTGCTGCTACCTCTACTCAGAAGTCCAGCCTGCTCCTGGGAGACTCCCACATAAAGGCACCAGGGAGAGTGTGAATCCTCAGAGCAGGAGAGTTTCTGCTGTTCCTGCATCCCCTGGCATGAATTACTCAATGGGAAAAGGGACATTGCCCCTTCTGAGGAAAAGAAAAAGAAGAATGCACAAAATTCTGTTTTCCAGTATCTGAAATTAGGGCATGTGCCTCTCATATTTCAGCAGTCATATTTAGAAACCCTGCATTTCTGCCCTACCTGTGTCATAGGGAACAATTACTGATCCCTTCATCCCTCCTCCTTGAAAGTCACCCTGGTTAGTGAATACATTTACAAATTCTTTTTACTTTTGCCATATATAAAATATCTATTAGAAATGTATACACCACACTTACTATTTGCTAAATAGTTCTTATATCCTGATAATGTATTCGAAGTTTTTTAAGGACCAGAATGTGTTGAGTTTTTTTTTTTTCATTCTGGAATTAAATATATAAATATATACATGTGTGTGTCTGTGTCTGTCTGTGTGTATATATATATATAAATATGTATATACATTTATGTACATATATAAGGCAGGTGCACAGGCTGGAGGAGTGCACAGGCTGGATTCTGCTTGGGCTGCAGAATCACACGGAGAGGAGGAATGTTGGTTTGTATGTGAAGGACCTTCCTGCCACTCTGCCAGCCTAAGGGGACCTTCAAAAGGACACAGCATGACCAAGGAAATCATGTTCTCCTAGGGACTCTGCAGCAGGCACATGGCAAGGTGATGTTCCACACTAGTATCCTCTCCATCTCCTCCCTGTATGGGATAATGAAACATGAAATCTACCCCTGCACTAGCCTGCACCTGCACTATGCCCATCAGGATGCATCTACTAAGAATAAGCTCACTTCTATTTCTGGAAATTGGGGAATGGAGACATATCATTCCCATAAGTGGCAGGCATCATTCCAAAATCACTCCCGGCTTCAAACAGAAAGAAAAATCTAAAAGTCATGTCAAAAAGATCAAAACACAGATTTGACACATCAATACGAAGTAGCAATGAACTTATTTTTAGTTTGCAGTCACTGGATGCTAAATATTATCTAGAGCTTTCCCATTATGGAAAATCTGGCACATATGGCTTTTCTTGCACTCTTATGCTACTGCTTGGGGAGTGGGATATGCACCTCCAGTAGAATCACAGCTTTCACAGAAGAGAGAATAATCTTTTGTAGCTATTGCCTGTATCTCTCCAATTAAACTCTATAATTTACTACTCAAAGACAGATTCCACAACTAAGGCTAAATGCAGACAACAGCAGTCTTCTCATTGAGTGTGAAAAGAGGAAACAGTGAGATGTTATGGCTCTTCTAAAAATAGGCATAAGAGAAGAAATTAGGAGGTCACTTGCATGCTTTTCATTTATATTTGAAAGGTCACTTGTGGTCCCTCATGAACGATGTAAAGTTTAAAATAAACTGATATCTGAATTACTGTCAGCTTGCCAGAGCTGGAATCTGATGAGCCTGCAACTCATTCAGCGGCTGGCTGAGTGCTTCTTCTTTTTATGTTGCATTTCTTTTTTTTCCCCTTAATTTGAGGATTCTGGCTCTCAGAAATGCTTGCTCACAGTCATTTGAGCATTATTATTAGCAAAGTGTTAGACTGGCCCCTTGGCACACATTTTGTAGGAGCAGAATAATTTTATTGTATTGCTTCAACATTTTACTGGTACAAAAGAGGTGAATTGACCGTGAGGCAATCACAGCGGACCTTGAATACCTTCAACAGTATTAACTTGGTCATTGTTATTAAAATATTAAGCAGGCTCTTGAAGACAGTATTTTTAACCAGTTATCACATTAGTTGTTTTCTATTAGGCTGAAGTCATCAATGGAAAAGAAAGAGCAGGAACAAAGTTGCTGGGTATTAAGTGACAGTCCTTAGTGTAATGTAAGACACAGAGCTGACAACAGAGAAGAATATGCTCCATCAATCAGCTTAGAATTTTATGCAGGAATTGCCATATGCACACCACTTGTTTCTACAGATGGTGTATAACTGTTCCTATCACTATCAAACAAGAATGGGAAACAATCTGGCTGAAAAACAAGCATGAGAAAATCTTAACAGATCTATGGGAAGCTCCTTTGGCAAAACAGATCACATGGTTCATTAGCTATTTCACAAGCACCACTAGGAAAGTGATATGCCAACACTGGCAGCAGTATCACTGCCCAGATTTTACACTAAATGACCCCTAATATATCAGGATACTAACTAATCATATATGTAATATTGTATGAATTTATCCTGTTACTTGACTAACATCCACTTTTCCCATGTTGTGCAACATCATCCTGACTAAATCTCGGTCTTCCTAATTTCCCCTTGCAATCTTCATTCAGTTAATACATCCCTTAAATTTCAGCATAAAGGCAGACACTGAGAAGTCTGCTTTTAAGACATTTGTATGATCTTTTAGAGCCTTCCAGATAGGATGTTTGACAAAAAGAGTAATGTTTTCAGACAGCATAACCTTGGTGGGTGTTTTGTTTGAAACCGTGTATCATGAAATTGCTCACAGCATGGTACTGCTGTCCCTTAAAAAACCTGCCACATTTGTGTGCACCCACAGTTCAGTGCAATTCCTATAATGAGTGCTTTATTCATTTATCCCAGTGACTATGAAGCTGAGATTATAATTTATTTTTAAACAAACTGCATACTGTGAACATTTGTGAGAGAGCAACCCATTAAATTCAATATTTATACAACAGCTCTAATTTACTTGTTGCATTACAATTCCCCAATTTTAAGAAATACAGATTTAGTTATATTTTTGCTGTAAATAAAGTATTTAGTTTTTCCATCCACACCACTTAGAAAGGAACTCACTCATTGACAATTGATTCAAATACAAGTGCAATACAAATAGAGTCGCTGTAATCAGGCTTCTAACCAGATTTTAATACATCTTTAGAATCAGAAAAATGGGCAGATAGAAACATGTATGTTTTGTAGTAAGTTTTCAAAAACGGATGTATCTAATATGCAGCATAAGCTAAAAATTAGCAATATAAGGACCAGTCAAAGCAAAAATGCTGGACTGAAAAAAGTAAGATATATTTCCAAGTATACTGCCCATTTACGCATACTGCTAAAAGTCTATTCAAATTGAAGACTATTTTGAGTTTACATGATAGATCATGTTTATCTATATTGATGCAAAATGTACAGCCTGAACTTTGGGCCAGAAAACCCTCCACTGAACTCAGAATTCAGTCTGAAGTAGTATAGAAGAGTAACTGTGCATATGTTGGGCAGATACCAATGAAAACACACACTTTTTACACCTTAAACTGTTGGAGTCCATGTTTCCATGGATCCTCCACAGAGAGTGAGAAGTACAGAGATGGAATTAGAGCCTTTAGAAAAATTAGAATATATAAAGCTTTAGATGCATAAAGTAGAAATCTAACCGTCAGCTTTAAGCTTCTATGCCCTAAGCCTTAGTTGTCAGTGTAGAAGGACACAGCTTCAGGCCTTGTGATATAGACAAAACATGAATAGGGCAAAAAGTGCTGCTTGTAGTTTTGCATGACCTTTGTGTAGAAAAGACAAGTTTTTTGTATATGCTAAGATAGAGGTGTTCTACATAACAAGATAGACTTTGTACTAGTAAGATAGAGTTTACATTAATAGATATGCTACCTGCGTAGGTTTTGATACAGTTTTTCGTAGTTTTACGAACTTAGAAAACTGCACTTAGATTGGTTAGTTTACAGATAAAATATATGAATATGCATTTTGTAATTTGGCATAAAAGGCCTCTGGGTTAGAAGTGAAGGTATCGATTTGATTGATCAAACCAATCTATCGATCCAACTTCCACCTTCTGCCTGAGGAAGGAGCCTTGCCAGAGAGCTGAATGGGATTCTAAAGGTACCATCTATTATTGCCTGGGATTTAGGCCCCGGGGTCCCCTCCCCTTTCCCCCTGCGAGGGTTTGGGACCCCGGGGACCCCTCCTTGCCCCTGCGATCCCGTCCCGTCCCTTTTCCCCTGCGGCGGTTGCCCCGGGACTCTGCTCGGGGCTGCTGGGGAGTTTGCAAGGGTTTGGGACCCCGGGAACTCCTTCCTGTCCATGCCATCCCTGTGAGAGGGTTTGGGACCCCCCGGGACCCTGCCCGGGGCTGCCTGGGAGTCTGTGAGAGTTCGGGACTCCGGGGACTCCTGTCTGGGATTTGTGGTTTTGTGATCCCTTTTTGTTATTGTGACCCCACGGTTGGAAAACCCTGCTTGGGGTCAGGAGAAAGGAGGCTGATTTATTTAGAGGCTGTAATGTCAGATTTATGCTTGCTTGTTAGAGTTTTGCTTGTTAGAGATTCTATGCCTGCTTGCTGTTTCATTAGAGCTTTGTGTATTAAAATTTCTATGCTTTGGTTGTTGTTTTACTTAGACTTTGCTTGTTTATGTTTATAACTGACTGTATTGTAAGGCTGCTCTTAGAACTCTTGCACCTTCAGATACATGCTTTTATACAATAAAATGCCTTGTTTAGATACTAAAATGTTGTAAGACTGTAAGAGATTGTGTACCCATAATAACGACCTCGGCATTAAACACTGTATTATTTTCCATACAATGCCCCAGAGCAATATGAAAAATAGGGAAATGCTTATTTAGGAATCTCCTTTAAGTCAAGATTTGAATGCATAGTGTCATCAAATAGGTCAGTTTGTAAGCTCCCTCTGGTTTAAATAAAGCAAAAAATAATCAAGAAATCACCACTTTCCTTTATCTCAAGCAGTTCTCTCAAACAGAAAGAAAAAAAAAATCAGGGGTAGGTATCTTTATTTTTCATTTCCCCAAATTTCCAATATTCTTCTATGACCTTTCACTTGCCATTGCAAAGTAAGAAGCACAGCAGAACACAATACCTAACCAAATAAAAGATATGCTTAGTGATGGATCAAAATAATACAGTAGACAAAGCCAAAAGACAATGTTAAATTCTACTTGTTCTGACCACGTCATGAATATATAAAGAATGTACTAGATAAGGGCTATCTTTCACTGAAATATTTATCATGGGAGACGTTTATCACATGAATTAAGCTATTTCTTGACCAAAGAACAAGAAAAGTAATTGTTTTCTAATCTTAAGTCAGGAGAAGTGTCTTGAAGGATTCCCTGAAGATGATACTGCTTAAAGGTTGCAACAGAAAACATCCCACTGTGTCTTCCAGTTGAGATCTCTACTTCTTATCAATATAGTTTACCTACACTCTTATCTCTCTGTAAACTCAGAGTGGTGAAGCCTAAATCAGGTTTCCAGCACCTGTCTCCTTCCCCTTTTAGACACATAAGATGCTTGAACTTCTTTCTTTTATTTTTTTAGTCCGTGACAGCCATGGCTATCAGGCAGTGACTGTCACAGACAGTAAATTGTATTCTGACACAGTTCTAGCTACACTATTTTTCTAGTTCCTACGCAAACTCAGCAGCAAGAAATACAGAAGACAAGGAACAAAAAAGCAGAAAGGGCATAGAGAAAGAAAATCCTTTTTTCTTCATCTAAATGAGATGTGCAGACTAATTCTTTTCAATTTTCAGCCCACACTGTAAGCCAAGATCTGACAGGGGAAGATTGACTGGGGCTATTTGGTTTCCTGACTGCAGGAAGTTATACATAGACCACAAGAAACAACCAGTCACAATTTCCCTGGCAGACAGAGTGTAGCAGAGAAAAAACCAATATAAATAAACAAGGACTTAAAACCAGAGTGGTCCCAAGCAATTACACATTAAAAAAACCAAAACAGTTAAATAGGAAAAAAAATTACAAAAGTAGCAGCTACTTAGAAAAATAGACAAAAAACAATAAAGAGGTGAATTCATGAACTGCTTGATGCCAGAAGATCCAGAGGACGTATTTGATGAGGATCTCAATAAAAAGAGTGATTTCTAGGCAATGAAGTCATTAAAGTAGTAGCAAATAATAGGCAGAAAATACTTCAGCATGGGCTGTACGAATCTTCTGGAGACACAGAGATAACTGAAGCTGTAAACTCACATTCTCATCAAAGCAATCTCTATCCACAGCAGCTACACAGCCACATGGGCCAGCAGTACAGTCACCCCTCAGTCACACTGCCTGCCATCTGCTCGCAGTGTCTCACAAGCAGCAGCACATCTCCACTGCACTGTGTGGGTGCAGCCCCACAGCACTCCAGCCAACACCAGGTCTGGCTGCCACAGCCCCAGATGTCTTGAGCTGATGCAGGGACAGCTGAAGCAACTGATTTTCCATGAGGCTGGCTGCCTGAGCTGGCTTGCTGCACTGGCACATCAACAGCAGCATTGGCTCAAGCGAGGCACCAAAATGATGTGGCTGCCATTAGGAGAGTGGGGTTGTGTCAGCTCAAATTGCCATGAAACTCCATGTGCAGCAGCTAGCCTCAAATCAGATTGTACCTATGCCCATGTTTGCCCAGACCACAGCCACAAATATCCAGTAACCAGCACTGCCTTCAGGGCTAGGAATTTCTTGCCCGTTGGTCTCCTCTGAATGCTGAGACCATCTTAGTGCTGCCACAAACATCAGTATGGTCAGACATGTGATCCTTACAGAAATAAAAGATAGGTACTGCTAATATGGGTTAGTTCCCTATCCTGTTTCACTGAGCATCTGCACAAAGGCACAAAGCAGCAGACACTGAAGGCTGGACAGACCTTCTCTGTTTGGCAGTAAGACTGAATCAAGACACTTTAAAACTTATGTTTAGCTACATATGATATTCACTTACAAATCCAGCAGGAATTATCATAATAGCCTACCTAGAATGAAGATAATTACTCTGCAGTCAGAGAAATGTGTTCTCAAAAAGAAAAATTCATGTCTTGATGAGGTTATATCCTATAAAAACTTGATCCACTGATTGTCTAGTCTTTCAGATTAAAAAAAAAAAATGCTGGCTATTTGCCACTTCCAAGCACTGGACCTTGCATTACATATGCTGAACTGAAAGTTCTGTCCTTCAAATCTGAGCAAGTCACTCTCTAATCTTCCCTTTATCCTCTCAATCCTCTCACTATTGGGCTAATTTTCTAAATTTATCATCAGTTTCATCACTTTTCCTTAAATGTCTTCAGTTTAACAAAATCATTTCTCATTTGGGGAAGCCAGAATTGAAAACATTCTTACGATAGCCCTCGTTCCAGGTAAAATGTCCTCTTTATGAGAACATTTGACATTTACCATTACCCTGTGGTAAAACAGCCACAATGGTCTTAATGACACTTAATTATTTTTCAGAATAATTGTTTCAAGAGAAGTCTGTATTAAAAGAAGTCTCTTAATGTGGCTTTGCTTGTTCATTCCTCAACCCGATGGCTTTATGTTGGATTTATTAAAACAACAGTGGCTCTCTTGATCTTAATAGAATGAGACAGACTAAGGAAATGGCCTATTGCTCATGTGCTTCGAGGTGTTCCAGTAACCATCCATCCTGCACTGCTACCAGTATAAGAATATGGGGATGTCCATCTAGACCAGCAGCAGCACACCCAGAATCAGATGTTTCAAATAGTGCAAATGGCAGGAACAAAGAAATCTTCTCTACTGAAGATTTCTAATTATCCTTAGAACACAGATACAGCCCTGAGCCTTCAGGTGCAACATTCTCTACGTGTAAGTTAAGACAACAAACGTATAGCTTTGTTTCTCTATATATTTACACCTAAGTTCTCAGTCTCAGAATTTATTCCAGGGCCATTTCATTCTCTTCAGTTAGTCCACGTACAGGATGTTCCTCAGTTAAGTCGTATCTTGTGTATGGAAACATTTACTATCATGTTTTTCCTCATTTCCCACCTTTCCGTTTTATTGACTTGCTCTTGTAGTAAAACAGAGACAGGTTCTACCTCTCCAGATTTCCCATTTTCACATGGGAGCTCTTCAGCACAGCTCTGCTAATACTTACAAGAACCTCTGCTTCCACTTAAGTGTCTTTTGACAAGACATGCAGAGTTGCCGCCCCAAGGAAGAATTCCTTTTCTTCAAAATGCTGAGAAAGTTACATAATAGGACCTAAAAACTAGTCTGAAGGTGTAAAGAAGTACATTTGTAACATGGAAAAATTGAAAACTACTGACATCCCAAGTATTTAAAACTTGTCAGCTTTCACTGTTTTTCTCCTTTTTTGACTGAAATCATAGAGAATTATGCTATGGTATTAGTTTCCATGATGGTGTACGCTTTGATGTATTGAATTCTATACAGCTCTAAACATAGAAATTAAAAGCAAAGTTTACAAAACTGCCATGAGAAAAAGCTAAAAGGAAAAGTCAGAAACCCATTACCAGGAAGTCAGCAGATGCATCTTTTAACTTACCAAACAATCGCTGATGGAAGAGGAATTTCCCAGCTATCAGTCCTGTGAGAATGGCAAGGAGCCACAGAAACACTTTCAAGAATCTCCAGCCTCCTCCTTCAGGGTATTTATTTGTTACAAAGGAGAAACAATTACCAACAACAATAACATTGGCTTCTGTCTGGCTGTGAGATACTGGGTCCTCAGCAAATATTAAGAAGTTAAAGAAGATCACTAAGTAAGCCACAACTAAGCGAGACCACGGGTGCTGGAAGTAGTAGCGGAAGTCTTTATCCATCCTCAGACACTGAAGAACTGGGTTTTGCCTGTATGTAAAGACACAAATGCACAATGTTACATATACCCTAAATTCTCAGAGCTTAGGAGAGACTCACATAATACAAGAACCAAATCATTACAACCTTGTCGTCAGTAATTTCTAACACTTTAGACTGGAGTAGAAATAAAGTTTCAATCAAAAGATATTGTTAGATCCAGGTAAAGAAAAACCTGAAATTTCTCCCTATTCCAATGTAAAAACTACTACCAAATATATATACTTTCAGTCTCAAAAGTATATTCTCAGTATATTTTCAGTCTCAAATATACTATTGCTTTCATGCCTCCTCCATAATGAGGCATGAAAAGAATGAATATAAGAACATGGCAGGCTACCTAAAACACAGACTGTCTCTCCAGCCACACAAAAAATACAACACAGATTTCACAAAGCTTCATGCTAAGCCTAAAATGGAATCTTTCTTCATGTAAGAGAAGGATGGAACCAGCCCAGAAGTCCAGAGGTCTTCTACTGGAAGCTTAAAAACATACGACCCAGAAATATCAGACACGTGTTCGTATGAAACAATAATATGTTGGGAAAGTTTCTATAATTAATTCTTGAAGTCAGGCAAGCCTGCATGAATCTTTTTATTGACTTCAAGGAATACATCTATAGCTAAGCATATTTTCAAAACCATAAAATAACACACTCTGAAAAAAGATTGTTCTGTATGAATACAAAAACTGTATTTTGAAACCTGTCTACTTATTAAGTACTTCTATAGAAAAATGCATAGTTAATATTTTAGTTGTTTACCATTTGATTTTTTTTTTATTCACAACACATTAGTTGTTTCATCCTCTTGAACCACTTTGTATGCACAAAGATACAAGGCCTTTGTGTTGTAGAATACCAAAATTATTCAAGCGACACAGTGTGTAGGAAGAAAAAAAATATGTCTAGCAATATTGCTTGTTTATTACAGCATGATCCTTGAAGGATACAGTGACAAGTTTTTGCAAATGTCATATGCCCTGCAGCAAAAAACCAAAACAAACAAAAAACAACCCAAAAAAGACCTAAACCCCCGGTCACTTACTCATCCCTTCCTGGACTTCTAACTTAGGACTTGCAAACTTAGAAATAGCACAAATTTCAGTGTCTCCCTTTAGACAGTCCCAAAATTATTTAATTCCATAACCTAATTCACATTAGTAAAACTGCAAGGAATCCTGTACCTATGAAATGAAGGGTAAATGAACCTCCCGACAGATTCAGACAATGCATTCAGTAATTAACAGAAAGAAATAATGACCAATGACGCATAAATGACATATGAAAAAGAGAAAAATGCCACATTTAAAGAGTTAAAAAGTTGGCATGAGGAAGTGTCAGTCCTTCAAAAACTTCATGAAGAACAGTGATTTAAAGTAAGGGTCGCTGCCTAAGAAAATACCGCTCTGGGGAGATTACCTGCCTTTAGAGTCATAAGGACACCCAAAGCTATGTCTTGTTCTCCTTTCGTTCTGTTACCATTAAGAAAAGTTTTGGTATTTCCTTATGTGTATGAACCATCTTAAAGCCCGAATGGGGCTGGAGATAAACAACTACACGTCCTGGTATTTTTGACAGCTGCCGGACACACGAGAGTTATCAACCACTCAGCTGAAGACGCGGATTCCTAGGAAGGGTTTTATAGCATCAGAAGCCAATATTAGCAATAGCAGCAGCGACAAATTGCTAACAAAAATCCCGCTCCTACCTACCTCAGCGCCAAAACCGCGGGCGCCGCGAGCTCCACGGACCGCCCGCCCGTCTCAACCTGTTAATGGCCCCGTTCCCCGCTGCCCCCGGCGCAGACCGGGCGCCCGGGCCGCCTCACCCCGGCCGGGCGCAGGGCCCCGGC
>VXBR01006637.1:1223007-1238285 GCA_013400215.1 Cisticola juncidis
GCCCGCGCCCGTCCGTGCCCGCCCCTCCCTCGGAGCTGCCAGCAAGGACCCGGAACGGGCGCGGTGTGCCGCGGGTGTCTGTACTCACCCTGGAGAAGGATGGCTGGGGAGCCAGGGGGCTTATCCAGCCGGCGAGGTGAACGAAACCCGAGTAGCACTCAATTCCCATCGGTCACACTCCAGTATTATGCAAATTTACAAACACGGGAAACGGGCGGTCAGATCTGGATATTTATTATCCCAAAGTAAAAGCACAGGGCTGGCAATAACAGTCAGATCACTCAGGACGAGCTATGAAAACCCTCATATTTGGGAGAGGAAGGAGGTCTATACCCAATTTACTTACTTGGGGCTATGCTGAGGCTCCAGGGTGCACAAACAGTCTGTATGGTCACTGTGTCGGGCAAAATGCCTCTGTGCAGCCTGCCAGAGTTGTTGACATTGCACTTCAGCCGAATTGTCAACCAAAGCCTTTTAATGTGGGATGTGGTCCCTAGTGTCAGTGCGCTGGTATTGCTGACATCCCAGGAAAACGTTTACAGGATGCTCTTAGCATTGCATTATGACTGGGGTTTAGTGCAGTATGTACTAGTTCTGGTCATTCATCCGTCTGAAGACAGATAAAATAAACCTGAAGTTGCAAGACACAGCCTCAATATGTTGTTGGGAAAAGTCAGGTAACTCCACTGGAGCAGGAATCTGAAATTTGGCATCAGACATCTAGCTGCTTCAGGCCAAGGGAGACAGGAATGTGGAATGCGGAAGAGTCTTTAGAAGTCATGTTGCAAAAGTCTAGCACAACCAGAACAAGCAGCAGAAGAAGACTTGTGAACTCCTCCTGTACTTCTGGCAATACAGTTTTATGTATTTCTGTAAATAAATGTAACTGCTATTGAAGATATCTAACATAATCACCACATTATCGTCCTCAGCGGAAGAGTCTGGGACCCTCAATTTTATGTAGAAAGATGCAGTATTCAGTATTTCACACTAACACACCCCAAGCTATCCTTACAGTGAAAATTCAAATATCCACAGATGAGAAATCATCATGTGCAATGTGAGAGTACAGAAATATAGTGAAAAGCACTGCCTGTTCATGTAACAGTTCTGTGTGTACTGCCACTCTTGCAGAACTCCGTCTCCTTATGTTCAGCTAATGAGAATCCACAGAGAGGGAGGCAGCATGCACGACAAAGAGATCACACTCTTCATGCACCTACACACCAAAAAATATTCTCTTCAGCCCAGATTGAAACCCATGCTATACTACAAAGCATCCATGAACATTTTTTCAGATAATAAATCAGTGAGCAAGTTTTTGAAGTCACTAAGCTAATCAAATGAAAATCATCTGCTTTTCTATTAAAGTAACCAAAAGCGTAAGTGGTCCATATATCTCCCCCAAATGCATTTGCTGTCTAAGAGGAAGTTAATATATTTTTTTAAGTGTAGTGTTTAACTCATATTTTTAAAGAATGGACTGCTCCTATTTCTTCTTTTTAACCAAGCAATCAAGATTGTCTTGATGAAATACATACCTGAACAGCAATAATTAACAACTAACGTCAGCAGACAAGACTAATCAGGTCTGCTCCCTGAAAGCCAGGGCCCGCCTGCAACAGAAGAATATAAACAAACCCTTACCTACAAAACTGTCAGCAAATGAAAAAGGCAGAAGTAAAATCAGAAGTGGAACCTAAAAAGCAGGCTGAATCAGGACAATGAGTCATCTTGAAATGTTAGTTTTGATACTTGTGAATGAAACTAAACTATCAGCACTCCTACTACAAAATAGCCCTTGTGTAAAGGCTACGGTTTTACACCCAGTTTCCAGCAGAGCTGTGAGTATTGAATTAACCGTTTATTGATACTACTAATTGATATTACAGTATCAACTTTTGTAGTGTCATTTTACACTCAGATGTGAGGAATCGACCTTCAGCACATTAGCCTGTAACTGGAATGTTCTGGTTTTGTCATAAGTTAAATGAAAACTCTTGTATTTCAGTTTATGCCCGTTGCCTCTTGTCCCTCACTGGACATCACAAGGATATCTGTCTTTGTCCTTACTCCTCCTATCAGGCTTCTAGACACATCAGTAAGATCCTCTACCTTGAGCCTCCTCTTCTCAAGGTTAAACAGTCACAGTTTTCTCATCCTGTCCTCCTTCTCCTTTCATCTGTGGATGCACAAATGCCTCTTCCCCAGCTTGCTTCTCATTAAAAGCACTTAATTCCCTCAAACCTCAAAACCCCATTACTCAGAGATTGTGCTCTTAATGTATTTTTATTCCATCCTGCTATTGTGGGTTGACCACATCCAGCAGGTATGCACCCACACAGCTGCTAGCTCACTTCCCCCTGCCTCCTTCCCTAGTGGGACAGGGGAGAGAATAGGAGAAAAAGAAAGAAAACCAGTAGGTCAACATAAGGATGGTTTAATAAATAAAGAAAAAAACCTAGTGAGAATTATAAAATGTAATAAGTACGGATTAAAAAAATATGCTAAAATATGCTATCACCAAAGCCCACAAGCAGACTATCAGTCTCTGATAAACAGCTTTGAATACACTCCCTATCTCACCCTTTTCTTCTACATAGTTTCATTGGTGGGTGTGATGTTACAGGGTCAGCTGTCCCTGCTGTGTCCTCTCCCACATTCCTGCCTACTTGCTGGTACGGGAATGTGGGCAGGATGGGAAAGAGAGACAGCCCTGATCCTGTGCAAGCATTACTGAGCAATAGCCCAAACACTGGTGAGTTTTCAACTCTTTTAGTCACAAACACAAAACACAGCGCAGTTTCACTGCTATGAAGATAGTCAACTTAATTCTGGGCCAGATCCAGTACACCTGTAAAAACATCCTGTAAAAACAAAAGATTCCCCACTTTGGAATTTCACACTTATGATTATGATGGCCTGTCTCAGCTATACCACTTCACTCCTGCTTCTTATCTGCATCCCCAACTCATTTCTTACCATCTTCTAAAAGAAGAGAAAACAGCACAATAAAACATGAAACAAATGGGGAAGAAAAAAAAACCACACAAAAGCTGGCAAAAGTTAGTGTATAACTGAAGAACTAAATAGTTCAAGAACTTAGAAGAAAGAAAAGGCAAAAATGATACATCCTGTGGAACTGAAGAATGTTAAGTTAATCAGAGACAATGATATTTCAAACACTAATACTGCTTAACAACTAGATGTGAAGAAATAGAATTGTGTAAAAGAAAGTGGAACAGCAGAAATGTTTCTACTGCATATTTGAAAAACAAACAGTACAGTGTTTTCACATTACATAACATGAAAAGCTTTCCGTTAAATCAATAATTTGAATGGATAGTAAACTGCATGAACTAAAATTAAATATTATTTTTAAATGTCAGGTTGAAGAGTTATTAGAAAAATAAATTAAAGACATGATAGACAGCAATGTCAATAATTAGGCTTGCTTCCTAACTGCTGAAATGTTGAGGAAAATTCCCAGAACTAGAAGAAAGTTAATGTTGTAATACGTGAAAGGAAGAAAAACAACCACATATGCATGCACGTGTGCACATACGTGTTAAGGCAAAAAAAAAAAGTGAAAAAAGCATTCAGATATAGATGTTAAGAAATACAAGTAATGCTCCAGCTAAAAATGTTAGGGGAATCTTGGGATATGGTTGATTAATATGTATTTTTTGATCTTTGTCAACCAGGTTTTAGATTACTAAGAGGAAGATAGAGATGGTTTCATTGCTATTGATAGGTTAAATAATCAAAAAAATATTTTGAGCATAATTTAATATATAGATATATCTAACTTTACAATACCAGTGGAACTTGGAACAAAAAAGCAGTAGGAGAACCAGAACTTGGCATGACCTTTTACTTATTGTCAAGCAGAACTTCATTCCTAGAGTCAAATGATATAGGGCTTACCAAAATTGAAGCAGAAGCTCTACTGACAATTTTGAAGAAGAAAGTCCAATGACAAACCTTACACTTGAATGAAGTATTTACTTCTGTTCATCCAGACCAAGTTTACTCCAAGTAAGCATGATTTTACTTCAGATAATCCATACTGATTTCAAACAGACAGGCAATATACACCTAGCCTAGATGAAATCACTAACGGAGAACTGAATGAAGTGAATTTACACCACTCATTGAACACCTTTTAAATACATCTGCTGGCCATATGGATGCTTTCAGCAAACATAACAACTACATGTGACTTCTGCACTAGAAAAAGAAAGGAATAATCAGCTTGCAGCTACTCTGATAGTTCCATGTACAGACTTGGAGAAAACACAAATGAAGAAAATGTGGAATCTGAGTTCAGCCTTACACAGATTCTGTTTAATCATACTGTCCAAGTTGGTTGTAGTGTGTGGATGCATGGCTGGAAAAACAGGGACATGTGCACAATCCTGATTTTAGCTTAAGGGATGAGTAGAAGTTGAAACGTCCTTGAACCGTTGCTTAGATGGGATAAGGAGGAAGTAAAGTTTGGAGCAATAGCTGTAACAGGCTGCTAGACAGGATGCATTGACCATAAGTTGGAGAAGGCTCACAGGATCCAGCCACGTGGGCAGAGCTTCTAAGCCAATCATGTATACTGCAAGGACGTGTGAACACTGTGGTTTAACCAATGATGTTCAGAGTTAGGTGCATGATATGCTCAGCACAGTATAAATGTATGCCAAATAGCTGAATAAACGAGCAAGATTTTTAATTCATATTGAGCGTTGTCTTGACTCTGGCTGATGCCCCGGCCAACAGTAGTGGTAAAGGAAGACTTCAGAAAAATACAACTAAGCTGGAAGACAAAAGATCAGAAAAATAGTGAGGGGCAACATGAGACATGAGGTGTTTCAGAAAAAAAAAATGCTCTGATGTTGCTGAACCCTTGACGCATGGACCATTTGGTGGATAAGGACTTTCCTGGATGGCAGCACTCAAAGAGCTGTGGTCAATGGCTCCATGTCCAAGTGGAGACCAGTGATGAGGGATCCCTCAGGGGTCAGTAGTGGGACAGGTTATGTTTAACATCATTGTTGGTGATGTGGGATTGAGTGCACCTCAGCAAGTTTGCCAAAGATGCTAGTCTGTGTGTTATGGTTGACACACTGGAGGGAAGGGATGACATCCAGAGGGACCTTATCAGGGTGAAGAGATGGGTCTGTGCAAACCTCATGAAGTTCAACAAGGCCAAGTGCAAAGTGCTGTAACTGAATCAGGGCAATCCCAAATAAAGGCACAGGCTGGCAGAGAATGCATTGAGAGGCACACTGGAAAGAAACACAGCTATTGGTGGACAAGAAACTCAACATGACCTGGCTACGTGCACTCACAGCCCAGAAGGCCAAATGTGTCCTAGGCTACATAAAAAGTAGCATGGGCAGCAGGGCAAGGCAGGGGTTCTCCCTCCTTTACTCCATGAGACATCACCTGGACTATTGTGTCTTACTCTGGGGTCCCCAACAAGGGAAGGACATCAATCTGCTGCAGGGGGTCCAGAAAAAGGCCAGGAAGATGATCAGAAGGCTGGAACACCTCTCCTGTGAAGACAGGTTGAGAGAGTTGGGGCTGTTCAGCCTGAAGTTTTATTCAATACTAAAGAAACATTTGATTAAAAATAATGAGGGAAAATTCTTAAACTCGTGAAAAAACACAAAGAAAAAAAAATCCTGTTTCCAGCATACTGCGCCTCATGATGCTCCTCTAAAGCTCAGTGAATAACTCTATGGTGCACAGCTACAGTACAACACTGCATTGCCTCTGTAAAAAAATAATCTGAAGGCTTTATTCTGTAGCCATATTAATTCACTGCATCTTGGTCCCATTTCTATTAAAACAAAAGTAGGTGTAGCATGACATAAAAATTTTGCATCTTGAGAGAAGAACTTTTTGCATCTTGGCAGAAATATCCTTTTAAGCTCAAGCATAGTATGATAACTCAAACAATTAAATTACTTTATTTTCAAATCTCTGCATACCTGCAATTGGTATATGTTGTCTATTACAATGAAAGGACTCTGATCATGCATCGCCATGTACAACTGACCGAAATGGGGGAATAGAATCGCTGACAGGGCAGGGAATGTTATGAGGCACTGGCTGCTTTGTTGGCTGTCTCTCTTTGAGGCTGTGGCAAACCAGACACTGCACTAATATAAATGGAGAGCAAATCTGACACTGCCAAAGCAGACTCTTTCAGGTGTCCTGCTCAAAGCACGGCTGGTCCAAGCAGTGGATAGAATACAGGAGTACAAGTGACCTATGCTTGCTAACAAACTTCAATATGACTGTCCATATGGTAGCACTTGGTGAATCAGAACTATAATCTCACTGAAAATAATTGTGTATCAATACTAAATATGAGAAAGTTAATCGTAGTCTGAAGAAAATTAATAAGGGAATCATATATACACTGCTATGTCAAGAGAGTTAAGGTTTTGCTGTCTGATTTTTAGTTTTGAAGAAGTGATGAGAAGACCAGGTTTTGTGACCTTCTTGTCCTTGTATCTATTATGCAAATAGACTTTTTTCAATGTCCAAAGAACTGCCTGTGATAAATGCCTGTTATTTTTAACTCACATTAATGCACTGTGAAAAAGCCTAGTTATGCAAAAAAAAAAAAAATCAATGATAAATGTAATAATTTATTTAGCAGCTCAAAATCTATTGAAAATGGACACTCACTTTGAATAATTGCCTGAGAGAACAAGAATGTACAGGGCAGTCGATGTCAATGTGTTTTCATTGAATTTCTTTCCATTTCTAAGAGCACTGAGTGCATTGTAGAATCTTTTGGAACTAAAATGAAGTACTGGAGTCCTTCAGCTTATGCTGAGACATAGCATACATCTGAGTTTGTGTGTGCCTCTGAGGGTCTTATTCTGCTGGGAATTAACTGCGAGGAGCTGAGCACTAACAAAAACACTCAAGTGCTAGAAGGGAAAAATGCAACTACTTTGGGTTTCACTGCAATTCTTTCTCCTACCCTTCTTCCACATTTCTGCCTGTTTAAACAGTAAACACTGCACAGTAAGGATCTTGTTAAGAGTTTTATTCTGTAACATCTCAGAAACAATCTGCAACATCTCAGAAATGCTTTCCACAAACAATTAGTAATATAATCCCTAAATGGCCTCATGGAACCCTTTTGGGATAAACTTCCCTTGTTTTCTTGCTACTATTTTTATATAGTAATACATGGGTAGAAAATTGGGTGTCACTTCTACATGACTCAGACTAAAAGCCTGTCCAACTGAATTCTTCTCCTGCAAGTAGGACCCCACGAGTAAGAGGAATCCTTTGTTCCAGGTCTTCCCATTCTTTCACCTCAGCTTAGATATCCTTCACAAGGTCTTAGCTGTCCTTATGATGCCTATATAAAAAAAGTGGAATCATCTAACAACAGTTTGAACCTTTTCTTATTTTCTTTGGAAATTTGGATAAGAGCATAAAGCAGCAATAAGAAGCATACAAGGAGCCATTGGAAGGAACCTGATACTTCATAGGTAAGGAATTGGTTGCATAGTTACATCCAGACAGCAGTGGTCAACATCTCAATGCCAGGATGGAGATCAGTGACTCCCTCAAGAGTCTGTATTAGGACCCATATTCCTTACTTCCAAGTCAGTGACCTAGACAACAGGATTGAGTACACCTTCAGCAAGTTTGCAGACAACAAGATGAGCGCTGCAGTTGACTTGCCTGAGGGATAGGATACCACCCACACAGACGTGGACAAGCTCAAGAAGTGAGTCCATGTGAAACTCAGGAGGTCCAACAAGGTCAAGTGACAAGTCCTGACAAGGTCAAGTGACAAGTCATGCACCTGAGCTGGGGAAGTCTCTGGACTCAATAAAGGCTGGGAGATTACTGGATTGAGCCCTGCTGAGAAGGACTTGGGGGTACCAGTGGATAAAAAACCCCAGAATGAGCCATCCCTCTGTGCTTTGGGCTACATAAAAAGAACTATGGTGAGCAGGTTGAGGGAGGTGATTTTACCCCTGTGCTCGTGGGGAGAGTAGCTCTGGTGAGATTCCACCTGGAGCACTGCATCCATCTCTGGAGTCCTCAGCACAAAAAGACATGGAGAAGAGAGTCCATAAAAACAATCAAAGGGATAGACTACCTTTCTTATGACAAAAGGCTGAGAGAATTAGGGTTGTGGAGAAGACTTCTCCTTGCAGTTTTTCAATATTGAAGGGCTGTTTATAAGAAAGATGAGAACAGACTTTTTAGGCCTGTAGTGAAAGGAAAAGAGATAATGGTTTAAAAGAGAGTAGATTCAGACTAGATATAAGGAAGATATATTCTACAGTGAGTGTGGTAAAACACTGGAAAAGGTTATCCAGAGAGGCAGTAGATGCCCCACCCCTGGTAACATTCAAGGTAAGGTGTTGGATTATCTCTTTTTTCTGACCCAGAGATGGGCTCTTGACAGGCGTTTTAAACACTTTTATTCCATTTTCAGTCTCATATGAAGATTGAGACAGTAATTGAGACAGTACAGATGTTACAATTCACACCATGAAAATCGGAAGCCAAACTATTTCCTAACTACAATACATTATAAGGGTTTTTTGGCCTATCAGCTTTTGCCACAGAATGTTGTTAATGCCTTAAAGCCAATCATCTAAAATTATCCCTTGTGGGATATCTATATCTTTCATAGTTCTGTTTCTCCAAGGTATCTAGTCTACCTGCAAGGTCATAATTTGAAACTTGTTTCTAGTTCCATTTCTCTCTCAACAATGTCTGCCCTATTCCATGGCCTTTCTGAGTCAGCATACCTTATCTCAGAGTTTTCATACAGATGAATATTATGTGAGCCTTCTGTAAGGCTTTAAGGTTCCTCTACAAATCCATCTCCCACAGTCAGGTTGGATAGGGCTCTGAGCAACCTGATATAGTTGAGGATCTTCCTGTTCATTGCACGAGATTGGACTAGATGACCTTAAGGGTCCCTGCCAACCCAAAATATTCTATGATTCTATGATCTGTTACATCATAGCCATACATACCATGGAGAAACAGGCAGGAATCTGGGAGCTCAGAAAGGCTAGGCAATATGTCAAGGAAAATATAAGATAAATGACCAAAACTTTTAAATATTGATACTTCTAGCTTACAAAGTAAAAGCTCTCAGCAAGGCCCAGAGACTCTGCAATAATCTGATTAAGAAAGGAAGTGACTTAGGACTTTGTCTTCAGCATCAAGAGCAAACAATACCTTGGCCAGAGCTGCATTTGCTTCCTCTGGAATTAGTTTGTACTAACTGTACCTTGTCAAGAGAGGAACTGCCATCCCTATAGTAATGGAAAACAAGATAAACAATTGCACAAATAAGCACAGTGTTGATGTTTGAGCAGATACTATTTTACGATGACTCAATGCACTCATCTAAAGTAAATACTAAAAGAAAGGGGAAATGGGCATGAAAGGAATGTTGCCCAGCATCTTTCTTTTGAGTTCACCAGGAAAATTACTGGATCCGTACTAGTTCTGAACCAGTTTATTGTCCTAGAATCATCTGCCACTAAAATCATTTCACAGACTTCCTACTAATAGATTCTGTTTGTACCAAAGTCAGTGAGAGAATTCTTAATTATTTCAGTGGGGTTATTATGTCCTCTGTTAGGAAAAACAGAAGCATAATCTCCAGTTTTTGTAATATGCATTTTCACCTAATCATTTTATATGCCTTCATTTTTTAATTTTTTTTTTTTTTAGTATTTGTAATAACAGGAACATTTGAGCAAGGAAATCTTTGAAAAAATTACTATTTTCCAGAGTACTCAAAGCTATCTAGCAGTTCATTAGATCCTCAAACTTCAGATACTGCTCTATGTTTAGACATGACTACTGGCCAGACAAGCCACTCCTGCAGGAGGTAATTAACAATCTTGGCAGATAAGATCTACTCTAAATCTAGACTGTATTGTGTTTGGTGGCTCTCTGCCAGGATTCACCAGCTTTCTAAAAGGGGTCCTTCTCCAGTCACCATGTGCTGGGCTGTCAGTATGATCATCCAAATGGAACTGAAACAGTCCCAAGCATATTTTCTTTGTCATTGAGAAAAAGCTAGCAAATCAAATGGAGTGGAAAGTACAGTAGTCCTAATTGACATGAAAACATGCAAGGAGAAGCTGCTGTAAGACATACCCAATCTCTTCAAAAATAAATGTATACGTGAAGATTTTTATTCTATCTTGAGTTACAAATAAAAGTTTTACATGAATGCAAATAGCACCTTGGAGTTTTTTCCAATACGAGATCTCAGTTTTTAATGAGTGCTATTTAAGTGAAGGTTTAGTTTGGTGGCAGGAAGACTGACCTCACTCCAGTTGAATGAAAATAGTAATATGGCTTCAGTCACTGCTTTGTTAAGTCATTTTCAATCGGAGCTAGAGCAATGTAATACACCTTGCTTCAAATAATTAGTGCATCTCTAACCCCTAGCCCTCCTGGCCTACAGTATGTCCATCTCAGGTCTTTTAGATTCCAGTCAAATTTAAAACCCTGGCATTAATGTCAGGCATTCCCATTGAGATGGCCTGGGAAAAAGGCACAAATTCAGTGGCTTGGTCCTGATAGCTTAAAGTTTAATTTGAGACTGATAAATCTCTTTCATAGGCCTGAGAGAGCTACCCTGGTCTTTAACAAAGGAGTTTTTTTCCCCTTTTCTGACCCAAGAATAATTTTGAACATCATGTAAGAAGATTCCTAAAAAATAAGATTCTGCCAAGCTTTACACATCAGGAAACTTCTTAGAACATGCCATCAATAACTAACAAGCAGACATAGGTTTTAAGTAACAACAACAAAAAATCCTATTGGAAAAAAAAAGTGGAATAGAGAACCACAGAGATATGAGCCTGACTGTTTAATGCACTTCAGAAAAGCATTCAAATAACACCCCATGGAGACAGAACAGAAAATCTGAAGAGTGGCAAAAAGAATGATTGGATCACAAGTTATTTCATACAGTGATTTTGCAGTGATATTTATCTGTTTGTTGATCACTACTACTAGGGAAAGTGTATGAAAGAGCTAACAACATTTGAGAAATTTCATAATTTAAAAACCACATAGCAGGAAACAATTTGATTATGATAGTGTCCATTATTCTGTGCACAGAGAATGCAGATATGCCATGTCTAGTGTCTATCTACAGATTTACCAGATCAGCATATGGATTAGAAATAGATACAGATATTTAAACAAACAAACACACACCACCACCGCCAAAAAAAAACTAACCAAACACAACCAAAAAAAAAACCAAACCAGGAATGAAATCAACTCTTAAATAGTCTGGAAGTACTTAACAGAAGATAAAGAGGTAACAAAGATGGCAAGTCCCACCAACTGTGCTTTTTTCAGTTTACTTCACAGGATACTTTCATCTGATTACCACGTTATAAAGTGTAACAAAACGTGACAAAATTCAATTGTCTACATCCGTTAGGATAGCAAAACTTATTGCTGTAATCTGTTCCATTTATGGCAGTGGCTGGGAAAACCCCAATACCCCAATCTTGGCTATTTGCTATATTGCAATTCAATTTAAAATAGTTGTCTATCTAGCATGTTCCTGGCCAGCCACAGAAATCGCCTCTTGTATCAGCTGTTTAGGGAGGCAGAAAGAAAAGCCCCTCAGATTAGGGATATTAGGAGAAGGGAGTTAGATGGTTTATTTGCCCATTTACAAGAAATGAACAGAAATGCCTCACAGCATAAAGCGATGAAGTGATATATCCTTACTGCTATAAAGGCTTAATTATGAGCATGAATTGTCCACACTGTGCTGAAAACCACTTGCTGTAATGGCAGGAGAGCAATGAGTTCTTATAGAAATAATTCTGAATAGCAGACTATCCATAAGCTCTGTTCATCATGAAGAAATACCTTTTAATTTGGCATGCTCAAAAATCAATGTCTACTTGCTAGGAATACCTATTCTCAAAGTTGAAAGCAAATCTGACTCTAGGAGTGATGTGATTTCTAATTCCTTTGTTTATCTACCTATGAGTGTGTCGGAATGGAGATAACTCCATAGAAGCAGAATCAAAGAAATGAAGTTTTCACGTATTTCTGAAGGAAGAAGTTGATAGTGCATTTTTACTCTGTATAGAAGAAATTTCATCTTGCTGATGGATTCTCTCATACTTTAATTACCTTAAAATATGGATAGTTTTGAAGACCACATGATGGGGGAAAAGCATAATCTAAACTGAAGTTTCAAAGAGTATCAGGATAGACATCTACAGGCAACGGAAGTTTGCAGCAAGAAATTGAAATTATAATGTTGCCAATAAAAATAAAAGGGTTTACATTTCCATTGTTGGAAATGTATTTAAGTGTCACCTTAAGATAGGTACGAAATGCAGTAATAGAAACTGTATGTAAAAAAGGACGTGCATTTCCATTGTGATGTGGACAATTATAATCAAACCTGGGACAGGCCTTCCCAACAACATCACAACAGGAGAAAATGATTGCACACCATTACACAGCTATGAACAGAGTGAACTGATGATTACACAGAGCTTATAACCTCGATATTTAAAACACTAGCATAAGTATTTGAATAGAAAATTGCTAAATCAATGAAGAAGTAAATGTATAGGAAAAGGCATTAAAGACACTGAAAACAAGACCCAGAAGTCACACAAAAAATGCTGCACCAAAATCTATTAGAAGTCATTCCTTTTAAAAAAATATCATGTATTATTCAGTTAAAGAAATCTTATTATAATTTGGGAAACTGCAATATGCTATCTCTACCAAAACAGTCACAGCCTTAATTATATACAAAATCTACTGTAAAAAGCCAATTCAAGTACAGGGAAGAAATTATTGCCAATAAAATGAAGAAAAGTTGCTTAACATATAAACATCCCTATTTTTGTCCAGGCACTCTTTATGATTTGGATAGGAGTTTAATGATTTAAAGTAGTTTAGTAAGAATCTGAAGGACAATGAAATTCAGAATTTTAGGAATCTTCTTAAATACAAAATCATTACTTGCTTGTGTTAGATTCCATCCAACATTCTTCTTGGTCACACATCAGTTTGTCTTTTTGCCAAAAAAAAAGGCAAAATGCCAATGTGAACCAGTCTTGTTTCATATAGAACTGACGTTGAGATCGCATTCCTGCTCTTTCGAGCCCTCAGATTGATGGAAGCTGTAGTGATATGACCTCAGACAGATAAAATAAGATGATCTGAATATAGTGACAGATGTTATACCATTTTGATTTTTCCAGTCTAGGCATGAATTTCCACTGAAAGAAACAGTTCCACAGTCTAAACCATGCACCCTTGTTACCACATTGTGACAATAGTAGTGGTCCTGGGGACACATGACTAACTGGAGCAAGGAACTGGTCGGTGTTTTCAGGACGTGTATCTATCAGGGAAAACTTCTTTTTCCCTCATAAATTTTCAGGCAACTCCATCTTCTACACGCACTAACAGGGAAAACCCAAGAATTTAGAACCTGTGGCAAGCTTGGGCTCAAATAACTTAAAAGTAATTGTGATAGAACCACATCTTTGGTTGCCACTTTGGTTGGATCTCTGGTACTCCTTTCCTCTTGAAAAAGCTCTTCTCCAAGAATTTTTTTTTATACAATCCTGGTGCTTCTGGAGCCTTGCAATACAGGAACAAGATCTGACTACTGAGTACATGGTAGGCACAACCTGTCTCTTATTTCCTGGTTTCATATGAACCCTTTTCCCTGTTTTTTCAGTCTCCTCGATAGAAAAAAAAGAGAAACTGCAGCCTCCCTGTTTGCCCAGCTGCTGTTAGTCCCGGCTCATTAGCTGATGACGTGTCTCCACGGTGACTTTGTATCTGCTGGACTTGCATTACACTGCACAGTTCACATAACAGTTACAGTGCTGCTTCACATTTCCCAAATAGGACACTAAATCCCACATGTTCTTTAAACTGGGGATCTGACAAAGCACAGGCACCCACATTTATCAACACAGCTGACTTCGGAAATTCCTGAGCTGCAGCACGCTGGAGGCTGGGAAGGTGAAGCAGGGAAAGAATACCGTGCGCTCACCTTACTCTTCAATTCTTACCTGGTCCATTGGGTTGGGTATTTGATATGCCCTCTTACAGCACTTCTTGTGTTCTCTAGCTGAATAGCACCCCAGAAAACCTGCTAACTCCCAGAAACCTGAAGGAATCATCAGCATCAATGCCTACAGCATGCACATTTTGTCTGTGTAGTCTTAATCTAGAACTCACCATAGATTAAAAATACTGACTACATGACAAGCAATTTTTTAAGAAGCTATAGTATTCATTTTTTGTTGTTGAGAAGATGATGCTTCTTAACCCATAGACAGATGAACCTGAAAAAGAGATAGCAAAAGCCAATCGACCTTCAGAGCATGCTTAAATTCATGATGCAGGAGTTTTCTTCACTGGAAACTTTGAAAGGAAAAGCTGATGAAAAATGTACCAACACAGTTTGAAAAGGCATAAAGGAGCATTTGGCCATGTGGATAGGGCCCTGAGAAGCAGATGTACCCCTTCTAAGCCTGGATCTATGCCCTGCCGAGGCAGACATGTGGCTCAACCACCAGATCGGCACTGAAAGAGAAGAAATCCGCACTGTTTCTGTTGATGCGGTGCCACCACGTACCAAATACCACAAAACTAACAGAGAAAGACCGCCTTGTCAGGGACAAGGGCCTGAACTGAGCGAGCCTTGGGTCTGGGCTCTGTTCCCTGACTTGCGGGCTCCTTGTCAGGGACTGTTTAATCCAAAATTTACAGTATATGCATGCAGCCTGCTGTCGTACACACCTTGATGGCTCCTTCTGTGCTGCCCCAAGCCAGAGTGACAGGTCTCCACCACGGGCTTCTAAGGTCAACTACATTCACTGCAGTTATTTTTCAGTACTTCGGTCCGCGGGGCACATGGCCCTCCCTGCCAGGCAGGATTGACCGCAGGCTTTGCGCCGGCGATGCCCGCGGCGGGTCGCGCTGCAGACTCTGGGACAGCAGGTAAAGAGGGCGGCAGAAAGGAGAGGAGAGGGCGAGCAAAGGGAACGCGGGAGAAAAGAGAGCTGTGCCCCGTCCCCCTTGTGAAGCACCGAGGGGCAGGCCGGTGCTGGGCAGGGCAGTACCGGGCAAGGCGGTGCCGGGCGGGGCGGTGCGGGGCAGGGCGGTACCGGGCAGGGGCGGTGCCCGAGCAGGGCGGTATCGGGCAGGGCGGTACCGGGCAGGGGCGGTGCCCGAGCAGGGAGGTA
>VXBR01006637.1:1239120-1274014 GCA_013400215.1 Cisticola juncidis
CGGGGCGCGGCGCGGGGGCAGACGGCGCGGCAGACGCCTAGCGGGCTGTTCCCGGCGGGATTTTCGCCGCTGCTGCGCTCTTTGTTTGCTGTCGGAGGAGTCCGTGCTTTGCGCCGCGGGCTGGCGAGGGGCCGAGCGAGCGGGGGAACTGCTGCTGGTTTCGTCCCTGGCTGCCACGGCTCCTCAGGGTCGAGCCCATAGCTCCGTTCGCAGTCAGGCGAAGCGGGCAGGGTGTATCGGCCCAGCGAACTGGGCTGTCCGCCCCGGAGAGGCAGGCAGCCCGCCCGAGGAAAGTGTTCGCTGTAGAGCCCCGTGTGTGTGTGGGCCCGCCTGGGCTCAGGTAACTCCCCTCGAGCAGGTTTCCCTGCGGCGGCGGAGTGAGCGTCCGGGCGGGGGCTGTCGCCAGTCGGGGTCTTCGTAGCGAGTTTGGGATGGGTTGGACAGCACGGGAAATGCCGAGGGTCGCTGCCGGGTCCCTTGCAGTGAGAGCCCTGGGGAGAAGCAGCAGCCCTGGCGAAGGAGAGTCCACTCTAAAGCCCGTCGCTGGAGGCCACAAAGGGGAAAAGTATGTGGGAACCTTTTCCCTCAGTGTTTCCAGGCCTTGGAGGGTGCGAGGAGCAATTAGAAGGAGACAGCGCTTTGTTTCGCAGTATTAGCGGGTTCCTCTGAATCACAGAATTGCTAAACAGGGATTATGTAGCAGGATTACCGAGGGGTCGGGTTTTACTGCAATCTGCTTGCTCGCTGACTAGTACAATGTACTTTGCCTGCACTCCGGTATTTATTGTTGAAGGTGACTTTTGTCCCAGCCACGGCAGCTCTTAGCTGCTCTTCCATGCCCTTTTTTGTCCATTGGCTGCGTGTGGTTTGAACCCTTTCTCCTCTCTTCTTTTCCTTCCTCTGCATGCCAATCTTGCGTCCTTTTTGCAGCTCCTTGTTTTAAGTTCTTCAGCCATTCTCAGGTTAGACGTGCACCTGGAAAAGCGCTGCTTTTTTTTTTTTTTTCCTCTCCTAGTCTGTTGAAACCTGTTAGTAACTCGTAATCCCTTGTTCTCCTGGTGATGCTGGCAAGGAGGAGAGGAAGAATATTCTGTTGCTTATTGTAAGCAAAAGAGTGGCTAAGCCTCTTCTGCAGCTCTGCTTCTTGTCCGAGAGTCATTCGTCCTCTGAGGAGAGCTGTAGAGAACTCGGCAGCTTTCCTTCGGGAACCTGCCTCGGCAGGCACTAATCAGGAGTCCTGTTTGCAGCAAAGCATCAGCCTCTGCAATCTGGAAGAAGAACAGCTCTAATTGTGCCATTGCTGGCTTTAGCTACAAACAGGCTACTGTCACTCATAAACAATTACAAGATTTGGCAGCATGGGCTGCTGTTTTCTGGAAACAGAAGTGAAGTCATGGGCACAGTGGTATGTACCAGGCGGTTGCTAAAGGACTGGACTTTTTAAACAAGCTAGTGCAGATAAATACTGTGGGAAGTCACAGAATGCAGTAACTGGGGGGAAATAAAACTGAATGGGTCTGCAGTCTTCTAAATAATTTAAAAATAATATTCCCTGCAAATTATTTGTGAAATAAGCACAGAATTTTTTTTCTGAGGCTCTCTGCTATGCAGAAACAGAAAAGAGTATCGCTGTTGTGAATTTAAAATCCTTCATGATGAAAAAAACCCCATAGATCACTTGATAGTGAGCTGGTTTCACAAGTATCTCAAAGCATTTTTCAGGAAACTGTCACAGTTCTGGAACTGGTGTAGAGACTGCTGTATTCTGGTTTTGTTCCGGTGTGTAGTGTTGAAATGAGAGAATAAGGAATCAAAGGACAATAGACAAGAAGAGGACAAAGAATGTTCCGGAGGAACAAAAACTCTAGAAAATGACAGGGTCTGGTTGCTCAATGGAATGGTGAAGACCAGCAGAGATGATGAGCAAAGCTAGCAGCAAATTTCTGTAAGGGTATGCACTGGTTAGTGGGAAGATGACAGCTGGGATGAAACTGGGATTGGTAACTCACTTCAGTTTAGTTTGTTTAGCATGTTCTTTTAACATGCCATTTTGGACTCTCAGGATGGACTTGGCACCACTTGGATGAACAAATGTAAAATGTTTTGAGTATGGGCAGTAATATTGCTTGATACCATCTGTTCACTTGGCCTCAACCTGACTATAAATAATCCATTTTATTTGTTTCCTGGTTTGATGTTTGTTTTGCTGGTACTATGCTCTATCCTGTGGGATTACTTAAAGGACCAGCTTGTAATAAATGTTTTTCAGTAAATCCTTACTACCCTCTGTCTCTGGTATAATTAAACTGATTTGCACTCAGATTATTTAGTAGAGCAATTGAGATAAGAATGGACTCACATGAGTCAAGAACAGTTCTTCAGTGTGCTTAGGAAGTGAGTCTGTCACATTGGTGGTGTAGTGTCAATGTGATTTATAAACATGTGAAAATATCTTAGGTTCTTTGTAAATTCACTATAAAGCTATCCTGTCACAAGACGTTGGGGCTTGAACAATGTCATCAACCACAGAAGGAGATAAAGCGGTGTGAAAGATGAGCAGTGAGTAGCAGCTTTCCCTAGTACTCTGCAGAGAGGTGATCTCAGGAAAGACCATCACTTTTGCCAGACAAGCTCTAACATTTTCCTGGCAGGCATAAAGTTTCTTTCTGAAAGTTTGTACTAAGCCTGCAGACTTTATGAAGCTATTGTAATTTGAGATGCTTCATATTTTTATTGTGTTGCTGTGTTAACTCTGAAACATGAGATTGATGATATGATGTCACCTTTAATTTTCACAATGTTGAAAATCATTTGGTATGCAAGAAAACAGAGCTATTTTGTAATGTTTCCTTTCATCTTTGTGTGGCAGGCTGATGGTTGGAACAGTATGCAGCATAGCAGCAGCATCACTCCTGGGTTTGTTTTTCTGTCCAACTTTGTAGCAAAGGGCCAGTTGGACATTTTTCCAGTGTTGTTCTTAGCCTCATGAATGTTCTTTGTCCTAGGGAAGTGAAATGTATTAATTTGATTACTTTTATTTTCTCTTTTTCAGCTAGTGGAAGTGTTAAAGACATCTTCGTTGGAGCCAGAAATGGACAATACAGGCTTTTAAAAATAGTCATTGACAATGGTTAGTCAAAATTTTTTCTGGGTCTTTTAGATATTTTCCTATTTGTTTTAATGACTCACCATGTACAATAATTTAAAAAACAGAACTCTGCCAAACTTAATGTTACTAAGGTTTTTCATATACAAAAGGTAAAATTTAAATTTTGGTGATCCTAAGCTTTTTTACTACAATCCTATTATATTTTTGCATTTGATTTTTTCTCCCAAATGTAATTTTTTATTTTACCAAGAACTGCTGTGTATTTTTTATGGGTAGTATAAACAAGCTTATCTCTTACTAAGGAAAGAGTAGAGGAAATGAAAGTTTCCACACCTGTGTAGCATTTGGACCTGATTACTTTCGTTAGAAAGAGAGATAGTCTTAGACAACAACCAGTCACCTTAGATGTAGAACTGTAAATTCTATCTGCTTTTTTAACAAGGATATATTAGTATAAAAGTGCTGCATATAGAAAGTCCTGCTAAAGCAGATGTTTAAATAGTAATCTGGCCACATAGAAAATATCTTTATAAATCTGTAATTATTTAAATTTTCAAAGTTAAAACTGTTTCTTAAATCTCAACATATATGTATAAATAGAAAATTGCATCATTTCAATCAGAATTTGGGTTTGATTTTTGAACTTCTTGGCAAGGGATACAGGTGGCAAACATTGAAAGATAGATTATATAATTACTTCTATTTTCTTTAATAGCAATGTTGGTTGGTTGTATAAGATATTTCCTGGTTCATCTTTTCAAGTATGTCAGTTGTCCACTTTGAAGCAGTTTGTTCTAGACTTCATTCATTTACAGTAAACTAAAAATGTGTTAGCTGGAGAAGGTTACATGTGCATACATGCACAGACACACTTTTATTGTTAGATAAATAACCTACTGTTACCTTCTTTGTGTTTGCTTTTCTTAGGAAGTCTTCTGATATTTTAATATAGCTTTCTTTAAGGCAGTGTGGATAGTAAGATTAGAGGCAGGACTTTGTGATAGTCTCAGCAACACAAGGTAAATGCTGACAAACCGTTATTCTTGGTTTTATTCCCATTAAGCAAGGCAAAACAATATGCTTTTGTGTATATGCTACTTTATTCTATGAAGTGAAGCCTAGAAATAAAATACAAATTGAATATTTGCCCTATTTTTTAATTTCCCATTTTTTCATTTTTGTGTGTATGTATATATGTGTGTATATATACACAGATAGATATAAAGATATAGGTATATGTAGATGCATTTCATCTCTATAGGAAGCAGAATCCAGTCTTTGATAGTATTTTCTGCAAATCAAAAAGAAACTTGTAAAACTCCCAGTATACTGGAAGAAGGGCAATTCTTTCATCTGTCTTCAGGAGCTTTAAGTAACAGATAATAACCAACAGATAATATTCAAATTGTGTTTTGCTAATCTGAATTACTAAGAGAAGAGCTTTCTGCTGGGCATAAAGTTCCTTTGGCTGTAGCTTAAATCCAAGTGGCTATAAATCCAGCTAGAGTTCAGAACTGGCAAGTACATTGTGAATACTCTTGGTTTAGGTATACAGCTTCAGGTACTTCAGGTACTTAGTGTCTAATTCAAAGAAGAGCCAAACACCCTTGCCCTGAGCTGTTCTTGTTCTGTGAGTTATTGTGGTGGAAGGCTTTGCTTGAAGTTTGCTGCAGAGGCATTTGTGTGCTGTTGTGCTTCTGTCTGAAGTTTTATAAGTAAAGCCCTAGACTCTCAAAAGGTGATTAGTATACTAGTTACCATGATGGTCTTCAAACTGTTACAAGACCCCATTTAAACAAGGTATTTCTATTCCACTTGTGCAGGCTAGTATTTCTTGGGAAGCTGATAAATGTTTTGTAAGAATTTATACTAATACTTTCCTTTGAAAACTGAGATGTGATATATAAATAAGAGAAAAATCTTGTTGCTACAGCTGTTCACATAATTAAATACCACTGAAGTATTCTATACAGACTTAAGCCAATTATACATTACACAATTATAATATACAATTATACATCATAAACAACTTCAGTCATTTAAAAAGACCATAGCTATGAAGCTATATTAGAAAGAGGTTTATCTACTTACATAGTCAAGTTAGGGATTAGTGCAGGCATATTCATTCCAAACTCTTTTCACTGTGTAACTGTCAAAATTACTACATACAATGAGTACAAACACTTAATATGTTATACCAAGAGCAACAGTAATTATAATTCTAAAATTTGTGTATTTATTCTTATTTATAACTAAGTATTCCAAACTTAAAAATAAACTAACTGTTAGAAGTCAGCTCTTATTTCCCTTCCGTGTGTGTTATGCTAAAAAAACTAACACATAGAAGTGTGTTACTTCTCAGCTATCAGTATTTTGGTTAAAGTAAATTAAGGTTTGAACAGACACAGCTTTTATAGGAATTCACCCACTTTAACACTTAGTGTTCGTGTCATCCATTCTTCTGGCCATAACTATGAATGATTAGGTGTCCAATGAACTTCTTATTGTAATTACTAATTTTGACAGATGGTATTAACTGTATTGTTGCTAACCTGTACCTTTGGTTATTGGTTTTAGAGCAGCTTGTTGTGGGATCCTCTAGACGGCCAGTTGGATCATGGGAAAAGGATTATGACTCCTTTGTCCTTCCCCTTCTTGAAGACAAGCAACCATGTTATATATTATACAGATTAGATTCTCAGAATGCTCAAGGATATGAGTGGATCTTCATTGCATGGTCACCGGATCACTCTCCTGTAAGTAACAGTCATCAGAGGCTTCATGTTAATGATTTTTCAACAGTACCATTTGATCTGAATCTGAGATTCATGAATGAGGGAAAAGGATTTGAGGAATGGAGCATTCCCCAGCCTCCCCCTACATTCCCAGAAGAAAACTAGGAAAATGTTTCTTTAAGATGATAAAAGGGCATATCAGTAGGTCTAGATGCAATACAGCTGAGCCAATGTATTTTTAGCCCGACTGGTGGACACAAAGCAGTTTTTTTCCCTGTTTGTCTGTCTTACTGTAAGTACTTGAGAAAAATTTTTGGAAGGATATAGAACAGAAGTCTTCATGTGTTCTTAATAGAGAAGGATTATAGTGTGACCTCAAGCTATTTATACTGTTTGGCTTGCTGGCTGCCCAGCTGGCACTTGTGGCTATGTGGTGTGCTGCAGAATACACCACTTCTTAGTGGTTTGAGAGTATGGGAGAGGACTGAGGTTAGAATTAAGGACTTCTAGGAGAAACTAGGATACAAGTTCTGGGAATGTGAGATAAGGGAAGGCAGATAGCAAAGCTGTTCCAATATTCCCACTCCTTTCTCTAGCAGTTAGGAAATAATAAGACACCAAAAGGCGATGTGTGTAGAGACAATTATGTGGAAAAGATGAAGTATTGTGGAGAGGATAACATGATGGTGAAATCAAGTGGGAAGGTGAGGCTGCTGAAAGAGGAGTATTTTACATACAAGTTAATAGGGAGCAAACAATTTCTCCACTCTCTAATTGAACCACAACTATCTGGAGTCACTATCAAATCAAAATTAATAATGAGTTAGTTCTAGTCTGCTCTTTTGCTGTCTGTTGTATCCATTAGTGCACAGACCAGGTGACAAAAGTTTCAAACAATTGTGGTTTTTTCCCATTTAAAATTAGTAACAATTGTTTTGATTTTTTCCCCATTTAAAAAAAAGCTTATACTCCAACTAAGGCTACAATTCAGTTTTGAAGTTACTTTGAAATAATACATAGTATCATGACCTTGTGAGTTTTATATGAGTAAATATTATGATTCAGAGCTCTACAAGTTTATAGTGCAGTTTCAAGACTTCAAATACTTGTTCAAGGAAGGTGTTTGTTAATGGACTTGGGTACACCAACATGCTAGATTCTCTGTGTTCAGCAAAATTTTAATAAAGAACCAAACCAAAAAGCTACTGTTTATTATATGATAGGTTCGTCAAAAAATGTTGTATGCAGCAACCCGAGCAACACTTAAGAAAGAATTTGGAGGTGGCCATATTAAGGATGAAGTATTTGGAACAGTACAGGTATGGTTTTCTTTTCGAAGTCAGGACACTGACCTTAAATACTGAATATATTGGTATGAATGTGGGTTGTTTATGGTCTTTTTGGATTAAGGGAAAAAGAGTTAAAAGCTATATGTATTATTCCAGTGTTAAAGTGTATTTAAGTTCATTTGAACAAGTTAATAGGTATAATTAACATTGTCAGACTTACAAGTCCTTGCTTCAAATGGTTATGAAAACCAAATAACCTAACAATAAGAGGGATATCTCTTAATCTCACTGCATGAGCACGAGTCCTCCAATAGAATGGAAGGAGTTGGAGGTTTTGAGAATAATAGAGGATATTGTAGTGGGGAAAAAAGCTGTGAAAGAGAAATGGGCTGTTGTGGTGGACGTGAGACTAATAATTATGTTGCTCACTATTAAATAATTTGTTTTATTTATCATTAACCTGTCATGGAGGCTTCGTTATCCTAACAAACATGTAAATAAAATTCTCTGGAGAGGCTGTATTCTAGGGAAGTAGATAACTGACTTTCTAAGAGGTTTTACTGCTAAGAGGTAGAGCTCCTGTTATTTTTTCCTTGTCTGTTCAATCAACCAGTCTCTCATTGCCACATGCACCAAACCATTAGCAGTCTATGTAACATGTGGAATTTGTGTCTAGTCCTACAAGGCTGAGCTTCTGTCTCAGTTTTGAGGAAGGAGCATTACATCTGTCTTACTGTTATCTCAGAATGGGCCTGGGGCACATGGAAGATGACACTGTTATAACTCACTTTTTCCAGGCTCATTATGTTACACTTATATATCTCTAAATTGTTGGTTTCAGTGTCTTTATAAACTTCTTAACTGTTGCTGGCCTTTAATGTTCATCTGTGAGAAAATCACAGCTTCTTCAAGGTGTCCAAGTTGCTGATCTCACTCAGGATCTTGATCATCAGCATCCAGTGGGTTACTTTGTCTTTGTTTTGTTAAACCTAGGGATGGTTTGGTTTCAACCAGCTCTGTTATTCTGGTGGAACCCTTTTATGGTCCCACCTGCTAATTCATATGTATTAACCTGAATACCTCTGGGCTTCTGAAACAAGACATGATGGAATATTGGAATATTCAAATGAAATGACCATTACTGTATGGAAGGCAGCTACTTATTTCAATGCTCCATAGAAAATCTTTGAAGAAAGATTCTATTCTAAAAGAAAAAAGTTCTATTCTAAAAACCCCTGGTAAATATTGATATTATGTTTTCAGGATGATGTTTCACTGAATGGATATAAAAAATATTTGATATCACAATCCTCCCCTGCACCTTTGACTGCAGCAGAAGAGGAACTTCGGCAAATTAAGATTAATGAGGTACCTAAAATGTCTTCAAGCATGTGTGAGAAATAATGCAGAGTTCCAAACGTATTGTATGGAAATGTTTTTCTAGGTTAAAAAAAGGCAGAACAGGAAATGGAAAGTTTTAGGAAGCGTAAGTGGATGAACATATAAATGTACTTCTCAATGGGTTGCAACTGCAGGATGATGATGGCTGCAGCTGAAGTGGCATGAGCCACTGCATTTGAAAGGCCTAGTGTCCAAATCAAAGGCAACTGAGAGCTTAATTGTTGCAGCTTCATCTTTTAGTGTCACTGGATGTCCTTCTTTGTGAAGGGTGACCAAGCACTGGCACTGGTTGCCCAGGGAGGTTACGTGTGGATGCTGAAAGCCTGGTCAGAAGAGAAAGTCAGATCCACTTTCCCAGGCATTGCTCTGGGGAAGCTCTGAGAAGCTCAGTGAATGTATTCCAAACAGTTTCTAATCTTTGCACCTGTTGTTTTCAACTTGCTGTCTTGTGTTTACAAGAAGGGTGTTGCTTTTAATTAGCCAGTAATGGTGAGGGGTGTTGGCTGAAGGACCAATCGTGTCCAGCTCTCTCAGAACAGTCTATAAAAGAACGTGATGTTTAATAAAACGTTGCTATTGCCCACCAGAAGACTTAGAGTCTCCGTCGTTATTGGCCGCCCCTAATACAATAGCGGCAGTTACGGGGTCTCCATCCTGGAGATACTCAAAAGGTGTCTGGACAGAGAGCTGAGAGCTGGCTCTAGGTGGCCCTGATAGAACAGTATCATTGGACAAGGTGGCCTACGGAGATGTCTTCCAACCTCAGTCACTGTCCACATGTGATTGCCCACATGCATTTCCTGTGATGGTAGAAATTGTAGAGAAAACACAAAATAGCAATTATTGCAGTGAATGATTGCCTGGAGTATTTCAGCAGCCTTATTTTCGGAGGATTCTTTTTATCACATTTTTCCTTCATTTGAACACTGTTTATATCAGATATATATTAAAATCGGTTTTCTGCTGAACTTATTTGTTCTTTAGACTTGTATGTTAGAGCTGTGGTACATGTGTTTGAAGTATAATTTATTTCTGCAGCAGGATACCAGGCAGCCATTATGTTAAATAAAGCTGTGTATCTTCTCTCATGGTTTCACTCTACTGTGCTTTTGCTGCAACTTTGTTGTTTACTGACTCGTTTTTTCCCCCTGTGGTGTCTATTGTTAGTTTTCGTGTCTGATTTTAACAACTCAATGTAGAAATACATTCACTATCATTAAAGACTGCATGTTACTTAATCAGCTTTTAAAAAAATACAATAATGAATGTAAAACTTCTGTGGGATCACCTCTGGTATTAGTGTATGTACTACATACAGTGTGTTTAGAAGCTGATTCATGCAGACTAAGTCTTTGTGTTCTGAAATTCCAGCAGCAATATCTTTGCTTTTCAGGGACACATAAATTGTATATTGCTGCCATTTTGGCTTTGTTTGAAACATCTCACAATACATGAACTTAAGTCATTTTTCTCTTCATTGTTTCTACTGTTACAAAGCCTGTAATTAGACTTAGAAAATGAAAAGCTTTCTGATTTTAAAAAGTTTTCCATATGCATATTCTCTTGTAATTACCCTTAAAAATATTTTACTGGGCCAGATCAAGGAATCACCCACTCTGTTGTCAAGTCCTTGAGAGAACAGCAGAAATCTAGGAGGGATGTAGGAGCAGGGCAAGAAGGCCATAATTACCTTAAATGCTCTTCTGTTGCCCCAACATTTGCAGGTAGGGATCTTTCTGCACAAAAGATGACATCTTACTGAATATTTCTTCTTGATGGATTTTTCATCCATCATCTAGTCTTGTTATTCTATAAATCCACATTAAGGTTTTGTTGGCCACAGGTCCTGTGGCAGCATATTCCACAGCTTTACAAAATACTCTGTAAAGAACCACTGGCTGCTCTCTAGAATCTCTAGTTTATTCTGATACCCCTACAGATAGTGTGGCAAAGGCAAGAATCATTCAGTCACTCCTCAGTTTGCCCCTCCCCTTAGATAGAGCCCTGCATCAGGCAGGGCTGCATCAAAAGCAGTGTGGCCAGCAGGTAAAGAGAGGTGATCCTCTCCCTCTGTTCTGCTGAGATCCCACCTGGAACACTGCATCCAGCTTTGGAGTACTCGGCATGGACCTGTTAAAGTGGGTCCAGGAGGGGCCACAAAAATGATTATAGGGCTGGAGCATATTCCCTGTGAGAAAAGGCTGAGAGACTTGGGACTGTTCAGCCTGGAGCATTGAAGGCTTCAGGGAAATATTAGTGGCCTTTCAGTACTTAAAGGGGACTTATAAAAATAAGAGGACAGATTTTTTTAGCAGGGCCTGTTAAAGTAGAACAAAGGGGGAATGGTGTAAACTGAAACAGGGTAGGTTCAGGTTAGATATGAGCAAGAATTGATTTTATGATGAGTGTGATGAGGTACTAGAAGAGGTTGCTGAGAGAGGTGCTGGATGTCCCATCCCTAGAAACATTCAGGGTCAGATTGGATGGGGCTCTGAGCTACCTGATCTGTTTGATGATGTTGCTGCTTACTATGGGGGGTTGGACTAGGTCACCTTTAGAGGACCCTTCCAACCCCAACTGTCCCATGATTCTCTATCCATGGACCTCTGTTGTATTCCTTATCAGTTATCTCTTCCAGGCTGGCGAGTCCTAACCTGGGTAGTTCTTCCTCTTAAACAAGGCACTCCATACTTCTGATCCTTTTGCTTTTCTCTGCAGTTTTTCCAGTTCTGCTATGTAATTTATGAGATGGAGGGATGGGGAAGCCAGATCTGCATGTGGTATTCAAGATGCAGGCATGTTACTGATATCTACAGTGCGTAATAATGTGTTCTGTTCTCTACTCTTTTTTCTAACAATTTATAACATTTCATTTGTGGGTGGGGAATGTTCAGAGTGTTTTTGTTTTGCTTGGGGTTATTTTCAGATTTAGTCAGAATGATGTGCAAGGTCTTGCTCCTGAATGGTAGTAGCTAGCTCAACCCTATCACCATACAAGTAAAAAAGAGGGGTTTTTTTCCTCTTGTGTACATCTACATGTATTCACAGGAAATTTCATCTGCCATTTTATCCAGCACTCAGCAGCCATTACTAACTAAATCTTAGTGGTATAAATTTAAATATTCTTAAGTAACTTAGGTGGTTCTGTTCATTTTCTTATATCTGGAGTTACACTGGATTACTCTCTTCACTTGTCTATCTCCACACTTCACAGCTTGTTTTAAAATTTGGAGTTCTTACTTTCTACCTGTATTTTAATATGGTTTCTAGAGTACGGTATTTTATTATGGTTTATTATTTTTGTGATGCCTCTTTTACATTTGTCAGTCAGGCTTTTGTGCAGATACGTATTTTGCAAAATATTTTTTCTGTAACCTTATTCAGAAACTTAGCAATCTTTGTGCAAAGTATGCTTTCCACCTGCTTTATTTTCCTCTTTCCTTGTTGCTGACAAGCGACTGTTTAAAATGTAAAGTATTTGTTGCCACAAGTGTTTGTTTTTCATTTTTTATCAGCTTCATATTTTATTAGCATCTCTTTTTGATAAAGCTGCACATCTTCTCACTGATAGATCTAAGGCTCACAGTTTCCATTTGGTACACTCTTTTGACTTTTGCAGCTTCGTAACCAATGTTAAATGTAATTGTGAAACTTTAAAAGGAAGTGAATATATTCAAAAAACAGTACTTAGACCATAAAGTATGACCGAGGAAGACTGAAGGCCAGAGCTAATTTTAAGAGAAACTGAATGAATATTAAAATAAACATAAATTCTTGAACATCAGCTTTAAAATAAATGTTCTCTCAAATAAGTTGACACTAATATAACTGGATTATGAACAATTATTTAGCTTGTCCTAGATTTTTAAATATTTTTTTACTTTGTGCTAGACCTTCTAGAAGTAAGAAATTAGGATTTTGTTTGTTTGTTTTGTTTGCTTTGGTTTTGGTATAGGCTTTTTGGGGGAGTATGTTGAAGCAGGAGGGAGAGTAGTAGCTTTACTTTTCCTTCAAGAGGATCAGTTTGTCTCATAATTTCTCTCTGTTCAAAAATTTTGACTCCCTAGAAATTATGTATTTGTTTTGATCTAAATTTTTAAGCTGTAACAAAGTTTATAAGGAATATTTTCAGTTCAAAAGTATAACACAACATATAAAAATCAAGATTTTTCTTCCTGGATTATTGTGTCTCTAAACCAGATTTTAACTGAGAACTTCTTCATTGACACTTGAACCAGTTTTCCCACTGATGATTTTGTTGCTCTGCTAAGCAGAGCTGTATAAGAGATAAGAAACTTCGCAGGCTAGCAAACAAACATGACCGTAAATTAAAAAATGCAAATCTTTTGTATATGGGGATGATTTCTTGGGGTGGCTTATTCTTGGAATAGCTACTGCTAACTCTATGTGTAAGGAATAAGGAATGCCTTGTCAGTCATTGTGTCAAATTAAATGAATCCTGCAGAGGTTTCTTTTAACATCTCATCTGACTTGTGTTCCAGGTACAGGCGGATGTTGGTGTAGATACCAAGCATCAAACCCTGCAAGGAGTAGCATTCCCCATTGCTAAAGAAGCTATTCAGGCTCTGGAGAAACTGAAAAATAAGAAACTCAATTATGTACAACTGGCAAGTATAAAATTTTTAAACTATTTTTTAATAATGGGTATAAAATAATTACCCATATATTAAAGAACGTGTGTTGATAAATTACCATTTTGAATTAGATTAATTCAAACTTTTTTCCATCCTGTTATGTTCTCTGGTTTGATTCTTGTGTATTAACTATGTCCATGTTTGCTTTGTTTACAGCAAATTGATATGAAAAATGAAACTATTATTTTGGCCAACACGCTTGATACCGAACTTAAGGACTTGCCAAAAAGAGTTCCAAAGGATGCTGCGCGTTACCACTTTTTCCTGTATAAGCATACACATGAAGGAGACTATTTGGAATCCATAAGTATGAGAAAATTTCTCAATATAAAGCTTCTCTGGCTTGTTTCAAATTCCTTAGGAATTTTGAGTCAGAGAGAAAGATGTGTCAGCATGATCATAAATTTCAGAGTCATTTGGTTGTGAAACTGTGAACTTGTGAAGGGGAGCTCCTATGGCTGTAAAGTAGTGAGCTGTCCCTTTTGATTATGAACACTCATGAATGTGAAAACAGATACCAGCCATTCTCTTATCCCCTATTTGAAATGAGAGTCACTGAAGCAAAAAAGCTCCAGAACAGCACTATGTTTTTTTGCTTTCACAGCTGATTTCCATTGCCTCTCTGCTATAAATGGTTTTATGATACAGCTTTTGATAGAGTGTATTTATGGTCTGATTTGTGTTGTTGCTTTCTTTTTCTGCAGTTTTCATCTACTCTATGCCAGGGTATACTTGCAGTATACGAGAACGGATGCTCTACTCTAGCTGCAAAAGTCCACTGTTAGAAATTGTAGAAACACAGCTGTGGATGCAGATAGTTAGAAAGGTAAGTGCAGTGGGTGTAAGGGTATTTTCCCCATTCCTGTCTTCCCTTCTTAATGGAAAACTATGACTGTCTCTGACACCACCTTGTGACAAGTGTTGTGTAACTTAGTTTGTCCTGAACAGGAAATAACTGTTGATGGAGCTAGAGATATAAAGTTTAGTCATGGAAGTTTTACTGTTTCATAATTTCTGCACTTTTATCTTGAACAAATATATCCTTGTGCATCAAGGAAGTATTTGAGAGTACTTTGAAGGACTTAATAGAATTGACAGGATTTGTTACTCAAAAGTTCTCATATTTTGGACCACAACACATTGCTGTTGTTAAACACTAAATTCCTTGAAAGCCTTTAGGTAGGGATTTTCAAAATAATTTCAAGCTGCAGTTCTGAAAACTAGAAGTGCTATATTAGGAGTCCTTGATAGACAAACAAGCATTTGTAAGTAAGTTTATCTTTTCATGCTTTATAGATTTTACTGCAATGCAAAAAGTTGCTTCTCACCTCCCGAGCAGAGACCACAGAAATGGTCAACTTGTGACCTACAGTTACTTTTTAAACACTTTTGTGCAGGCTTAGTTGCTGTGGAACTAAGAAAAATTATGTTTACCTTAAAAATAGCAGAGTTAATTCTAACCATTTTTACTGAGATGTCATGAATTAACTATATTTTTGCTATGTGTATTTGTATGTAATTCTGCTTCTGAAATTGCCTTTCTACAACAAAATTAAAGCACCATGTGACTCCTGAAAATTCCTGCAGATGGAAATTTCTGAAGCATGTACTTGTAACAGCAAAACTGGGGCTGGCAAATCTGTCAAGTGTTATGGCTGGCAGGGCATGAAGTGCTGAATGCTTAGCAGAGCAAGGCCCTAGCATTTCTCTGAAGTCTAAATTCCTGGAATTTAAAACAGTGGAGTTTGGCTTGAGAACACTATTTTCTTCCTATTTGGTTTCATATAGCTAGACTTTGAAAACTAAAATGCTCCCTTCCATTTTGTTCATTATTTTAGCTTTTGCTTGATAAACACTTGAATATTTGCCAAGTGTCAGTAGCCAGCTAATAATACAAGCTTCTTTATACTGCTCCCCCTCTTTTTCAAGAGATAAGAGTATGTATTCACACTGCTTATACAGTTAGCATTTAAAGCATTTTATAGTGAACAACTTTGATTCTTAAAATGTATAAATACTTAAAATTAGTAAATAAGCCCTAGTTTCATATGGAATGTGTTCTCCTAGTTAGTGTTAACAGGTACACTGTGCCAAAGCTTGGGACAACAAAAAAATTCCTTGGCATATGTACAGTTTAGTTGTGCTTACATTTCAGGAAAATAATTAAGTCACACTTAATACAGGTAAGAGTATAGGAGAGTCTCAGAAAAACTATCCAGGATTTCTCAGGGCATTAGGCACAAGCTGGAGAACTTTTCATGCTTGACTTCGAACATTATTGCACATACTGTTTTAATATAGTGTCGCGTTTCAGCAAAGTTTGTGAATGTTTTTGACTTTCAGTATGATGTTGTTTTTTTCTGCCAGATTGAAATAGATAATGGCGATGAGTTAACTGCTGACTTTCTTTATGAAGAAGTACATCCAAAACAACATGCTTACAAACAGAGTTTTGCTAAGCCAAAAGGTCCTGCAGGGAAGAGGGGAATACGAAGACTGATTCGAGGTCCAGCAGAGACTGAAACACCTAGTGATTAGAAACTGTGTTTGTATTTGTTAAAGTATTAGAGTAGGAAATGGAATTCTGGCTTTTGGTAATGAACTGAAATCATTCCTTTCATAGATAATAGAGATAAAAAAAAAATCTCTTTTTACTCTTCTCTTTTCTGACCTCAACACTTTTTATATTGTTACATGATTATATTTGTCGACCATGTTTTATGACATATAGAAGAGATAATTATTTTAATGTTAGAAGAGAAAAACTAAGCTAGTGCCCTTTACTTTAATTTTGAATCCATTATTTAATAGCTGTCCATGTGATCATAAACTTTGTAGACATAAAACTATGAAGCCCATGGATTCTGTGGGTAAGTCACAGCTGTATTCTCATGTGTAGCCTATTAAACCTGTAAGACATTTCATGTGAGAAGAGATGAAGGACTACATAGCATTGTCCCAAATGAAACTTTATTTTTCCTTGTAGCACTAATGGACAATAGTAAAATAGAAGGTTGTCTTTGGATCTTGATAGGACACATTCCTGGATTTTGTTGTTGTTTTGTTTGGGGTTTTTTTGTTGTTGTTTTTTTCTTATAATTGAAAAGATAAACTAAAATCAGTTGTCATTCAATTAATATAAGCATTCAGGAATAGGTGGACATTTCCCTAGGCAAAAACTTGGTTGTCTCAAATTTATAACTAATTTCATGGATTATCTTTTAAAGAAATCTGACATAAAATACCATAGCTTTTCCAGACTTCTGTATCACTCATAAGCATTACGTATTAGGTACTGAATAACCAAGTAAAAGGTGATTAAAAGCCCATGAGTTAGGATACTCAATAGATTATGAAGCTGCTTTCAGAGCAATATGCCTAAAGTATCTAATAAATAATTAATTTTCGATGCACTTGGATCTGAAAATGTTTAAGTTCAGTAAAAATTGTAGTCTTGCTTCATAACAGTGAGTTATCCTTGAGGGCCTACTGTGTTTGCAGTATCAACTGCAATTTTTACTTTCAAGGTATTCTGAAAATTACTTTTCCTAAATGTTTGAACGTCAGTAGTAACTTATATCTGTAATTTAAATACAACTAGGTCTTGAATAACTGCTGGCAGCAAGCCCCAGTGAGGATTTTTGGTTTTTTTTCTTCCCTTCTTCAAAATACTAAAATCAGCCAGAATAGTCTAAACTTGATTGAAGTGTAAGTAATTCGTTTAACAGGAAGAAAAAGATTATTATTTTAGTAAGTCCATTAAGGGAGAGTTAGAAATCAAGTACTGGATGACCTTAAATATTTAAAACTGTGTGATGAAGCAAATACTCATGAACAGATTATGTTCCCAGTGAGGACTTGCTTCTTAATGTCTTGTATGTGACCTTTGTGGTTTTTGAGTTTTGTTGGTTTTGGTTGGCAGCTGCATGGGAGCTGCCAGCTTTGGTTCATCGGATATTACTGTAGCTGCTGGATATACTCATTTTAGTCCTGAATCATGTGTTTACCTGGTGGAAGATGGATTTTAATCTAGTTTTGTAGGGAATGATGTTTTGACACTAGTAGTTCCTGACAAAAAAAAAAATTATCTATTATTTTGTTTGGTGATACTAGCTTGCTATTGACATCTGAGATTGCACTATATAATGTAAAGGTTGAAATAGTTGGTTTTACTGTGGTTTTTTATATGCAGCAGAAATTTTACACCTCCGCTTTTCTACATTTGATTTTACATACTACATCAGTCCAATTTAATAGCTCTTGATCCTCAGCTAATCTCCTGCTTGCCCTTAGCTCCTGTGCTCTTTTCCTGCCTCTTGCCTTCTCCATCAAGGGTAAGGAGCTGGTCTTTAAAGTGTTTCCTCTGTACTATGGCAGGCAAGTGTCATTTTTTTTTTCAAATATGGTTACTGTGTGTGCACCTCATTGTACACACATACACAATTAAATGTATTTTTAGATTAACTCAGAATATTTGCAACGTATCTAATTCACTTTGGAGTTTTTGGTTTGGTTTTAAGGAATGTAGCATTTAAAAATTGCTGCTACAGGGTTATTTGAATTTAGTATTCCTGCCTTTGGGCCAGCCATAGCTAGAGTGCACATACATCTTCACCCTTTCCTGAGCCAGTAAAGAAGTTCAGCTTTTTAAGACTAAATGTTTTAAGTAATGAACAGTTTGACCCGATATGGTTGTGTGCATGTTGTGGGGGTTTCGTTGGATGTTTGTTTTGTTTTTTTTTTTCCCTGTTATTTTTGTTGGTTTGTTGTTGTTGGTTTTGGTGGTGGGCTTTTTTGGTGGGGTTTTGTTTTTGGTTTTTGGTTGGTTTTTTTTTTGTTTTTTTTTTGTTTTTTTGTTTTGTTTTGTTTTGTTTTTGTTTTTTGTGGTTTTTTTTGTTTGTTTGTTTTTGGTTTTTGGTTTTTTTTGTTTTTGTAATCCTGCCCTAGGTAGATGAGGATAGAAGATGGAAAACTTAATCTGGAGGATGCTGAGAGCTGGTTAAGTGATTATGCAAGAGCATTTATGATGAGCTGCTTTAGAGTTCAGCCCACACCAGACATTGTAAATGAAAATGTTCTATGTGATGTACACACCCTGGCCCAGCCAGGAGTCAGTCATGTCCTCAGCATGTCTCCCCATCACCTTTCCTCAAAAAGAGAATTGTATGAAGTCTTGCACTGCTGGCTGCTTCTCCAGGCCTCTTGTAGCTATCCTCCTAACTGCAATAAGAAGTTTTTTTTGTAAGATCTATCACGTTTACATCTACAATTGCCTCCACTTCTGTTTATGAATGTTCAGAACTAGTACAAAATGTGGGCATTAATCAGAGTTGCTCCTTTAACTTTCTCTGCTCCTTAAATAATTGAAAGTGTCCACTCAAATTGTTGTTGGCCTTCATAAAGCCCGAAAGCAATGCAGCTGCTTGCAGTTAACTCACAAGCTATTAAATAGTTAACTAACAGGACAGGTACTTATTTAATAAATGTTTATGTTGCAAGTTGGGATGATCTTGATCTTTTAAAACACTCCTCTATCAAAGATGAAACTAATCAAGGTAAAAATTGCTGAATTGCTGTTGCTCAAATAGACACTGTAAATAAAAAATTTTGTTTATCAGTGTGTTTATGTATTCAATGAAAGCCACCTTCAGATGCTAAAATTAACTAAGTTTACCTTATCTATTTTGTAATTTACTTTATAAATAAAGATTGATGCTTTAGCTTGGTGTTGTCTGAATCATTTCTTAGTCTCTTTAACGAAGACCTATATTCTAACATCAGAATGTGTAATAGGCAGTTCCCATGGGAGTAGAAAGTGACTGCAGGGTGTAAGAAGGGATGTGAGCAGAAACAGAATTCCTGACTTTTGCTATGAGAGAAAATTCACAATGTTAGAAATGGGTACTTTCCCGTTGGTCAATGGGAGCAGCACTCAGGGCTCCATAGCAGGATCCAAGGGTGCTCTTCTCTTGAGGTTTTTGTGCTTTCAGAAATAAGCATCTTCAAAAATTTCTTCTATCCTTTTATAATGCTGAAGTAGTTCACTGGTGATTTAACAGTTCTCTCTGTTCTTGCTTGCCCAGCATGAACTACTAGAATAAAACTACTCATTATGTTGTTCAATTAACACGGTTTTTGTCTAAACTGAAAATAATTTGCTTGAAGAGCTCCTATTGCCCTGAAAGTTCAAAAGAACAGTTACTGGTTTGGCTTTTCTCTTAACTGTCCTGCCAACACATCCCCGTGGGGAAATATTTGTGATGCAGCAATTTTACAATAGAAAGAAGAAAATTTGAAGATGTGAACTAGGACTGCAGGCAATAATTTTAATGTCAAATGCTATCTATAATCAGAGCTGTAAGAAGAACAGGTGTAAGGTAGGAGGATGGAATAGGCTAGGCCTCTATGTATCCATGGATATCAGAAGCAATTTTATTTGCCTTTTGGTCAGTGCGTGGCAAATAAACTCCCAGCTGGAACACACAAATATAAAGATGAGGCATTTCCCATTTCAGTAGTATGAAGTGCTATGTCTGGTGTGCTGGCTCAGAAGGCAACTGGACAAACTGATCAGAGAAAACTTACAGTAGAGTCTTAATAACTTAAGGAAGACCGTATAGCCTGTCCAAAGTAAATGAGTTGCTAATTGCACAAAGCCATTGTGTTCCAATGCAGTATCTCTAGATACGTATCCTGTTCTGGCTTTTGTTCCTCACCTCATGCGGCCCGAGGGCTGTGCAGACGCCTCTGCTCTGGCTCCTAGCAGCCATTGTGTTACTCCTGCTGTGGCCAAGGGGAGAACTGTTGCCCTTCCTATGAAGTTCTCCTAAAAAGACAATTTTCTTCAGATCATTATCATTTGCTTTCATCCTGCTCTTGCTTTCTAATTGTGGAATTACAGTAAATCGCTCTTGCTATTTTTCATTCATCCGTCCTTCCCTGGGTGATTAAACTGCTTTATATTCCAGTTCTTAGATCTTCAACATGCAAAAGGGCTGGCTCTTTCCCTGAGCACAGTGATTCTGTGTTGCCCTCCATGGCACCTTCCCTGCTGAGACAGGATGTAAGCCAGCCAGATTAGCCCTATCTGCCCCACTGGAGCTTTCTTCAACCACCAGGAACTGTACTGGCTTTCTCCCAGCTCCAGTTCCATGAAACCAGATCATACCATTACAAATATCTTGAATGACTCAAGTTACTGATCTGTGTCCTGGAAAGCCTTATTATAGTAAACAACACAAAGAAGTATGTATTCTAGAAGAATTTAATGTATTTGCAGGGAACAAAAGAAACTAGTCAGCCACCCTTATCTGTGTCTAGAAATGTTGACTTTATTGTATGAGAACCTCAGAAAATCAGGTGGGAAAGGGAAGTTCCCTCTCCTTGCCCCCTGTGTATTTAAAAAAAATTAGTTTCCACATAAATTAGCTAGTTTTACCTAGTGAACCCTTCATATTTTCATTCACTAAAGAAGTTCAAAACTTTTTTATAAATTGTACAAAATGGTAGCTAGCATACTTCATTTCCAGTGAGGAAGGGAAAACTACTGCCAAAATCTCACTGTAGATAGTAATGGTCTAATATGACAAAGCAGGAACTCCCATGCCTGTAGCTGAGATTCTCCTCATACTTAGGAATATCACAGTTGGTTGCATGAACAAAAACATTTTACCATACCAGAGGTGAACAGACCAGGGAGCTGCTATAGCAAACACTTTTGGACAACACTGTAGATGTATTCCAGCACCAGAGAATAGTACAAAGCAGAGGTGATCTAATAAACTTTCACATAACAGCTGGAGATGCTTAAAACTAAAATGGCTTCAGCAGAGATTTTTCCTAGTTTAGCTTTACAGCAGCTTTTTTGTCCAGGTTCAGACCTCTACAGCTTTATTCCATGCAGTGATGTTACCATAATGTTATTAACAGAAATGCAAGCAACATAAAACGAAGATTATTTCCCAGGCTCAAAGTTTAAATAGTAGAAAGATGTAATAATGCAGGGTTTTTATTTATGTTAACAGTTTTTTACAATTTATACTCAAAAAAGCTAGAAGCCATTAGGTAGATCCTTTTTTCTAAATTAAGCTAGCAGTTTGAAAAGGCAATACAAAATGAATTAATAGCCAGAAATTGAATGATATCATTACATTAGAAATCACATGCTTCCTACAAAGAGATATATATTCCTGAATGAAATCACACATAATCACAGAATTTCAAATTTAACTGTAGGCCAGACTATGTTCCTATCCCTACACTATTAAGAAAGTTCATGAGATGCGAAATGAGTTTACATGCAAATAACGTTTTTCATTTACAATAATATATTCATACTTAGTCCAAAGCATCTGGAATCTTACCAGTGGCTTTCAGTCTATTCTTAGTCTGCTTTGATCTGTCAGTGTTTCTATTTTAAAAAGCTTTACTTTTACACTTTTAGAAGTGTATTTTTGTATGTAGTTAATATACATACATATATTTAAAATAGCTTAATTATTTGACTAAGTAAAATGCAGAATGGGTCTTCACATCATTATTGTGACCCCTTTAAAAGAAGCAACCAACTGTATTTATAATCCATATGGAATCCTTTCCTAAAGTACTAAAAATACTCAATCCTCCTAAAATAGTCAAAAAGGCAAAGAGTCTTCCTGTGAATAAAAATGAAATGGTTTTTCATCATAGACTTCACTGTAAGAAAGCATTTGCAAGTACAAATGCATCTGCACAGCAAGATAACTATTTTGCCTGGGAATCCTTGAAAAGAAAAAAACAATTTAGAAAATGTCATGCAACGTTTATTTGACTAAAACTAACACCAAGAAGACTTTTTGATAATAATTACATTCGTTATCAGTATCAAACCATTCACTAATATGAATTCTCAAGCTAAAACTATTGAGCAGAAGCTTGTTTTAAATGGGTAATACTATTGTCATTTCCCAGAAAGACCACATTAAGTATCATTGTAGCTATTAAATGGTTTTGCCTTCAATAGACAAAGGTCTAGTACACCTGATCAAGAAAGCAATTTGCAGAAAAAACATTCTGCCCAGTTACAGCCATATGCCTTTGCAGCAGACATAGTAGATATTTGGAAGTAAAAAGAATCAAATAGATTATAGTATGGAAATGCATTTAAAAAGCTGCAGGAGAAGATGATGTACCAGCATTGCAATTTGTTAGTACAAGAAAGAGTTTTCTCATGTTAAGGGCCCAGTGACTAAGGCCCTTACATGCATCTATAAAGTTCTGGAAAGCAGAACCACTGATAATGTTGCACTAAATACTAATTAGATATTTGGTACTGGTGTATCAGAAGAAACACATTATCAAGTTTTTATCTCTTGGAGCTGCTGTTGGACCTGGAAGAGAACAGACAGAAGTATAATTACCTGATCCTGTAACCATACATGGGACACACACCCCCCCACACCCCTAAAATAAGCCTTTTATCTGAAAGACTACATACCATCTTAATGTCTGGCCTTCTGTTTTTTTTGTCATTTAGACACCGATCAGCAATTGAATACATTTTATGAATTGAAGGTACATCCCAGTCACTCATCTTTTTATCGACATAATCCTCAACAGTTGCTTCCTCATCCTCAATTTCATCTTTTATACTTAGCTACAAGAGAATTTGAGCCAACAAGCAAGTAACAGTGTAAGTATCTGAACAGCACGTGAGAGTATAAATGAACTATATTTTAAATTAATTTATTATTTTTATTCTATATCATTTTAATTAACACACAATCATAAAGCAAATTTCTTTAAGCTGTATCAAGCAGATTTAATGGTCTCCCACTTCAAGGTTCAGTTTTCTAGTATTGTTTCTTTTATAAGAGAAGAGACACAATCAACAAAGTATCTTAATAACCCACAAATCTGCAAGCTTAAGTTGATATAATTTTTTTAATCACTCTTACAAAACCTCTTTCTGTAAACGAATGTCTGCCTGTAAACTAAACTTCTGTCTCCAGTCTCAGTGGCTGCGTTATCTGCTGGAAACTTCTAGTCAGAAATCAAATTTTAAATCAGACTGGTTTCAGTCCAAAAGTCCTCAGTTCCAACACACTTGAAATGGGTTATCTGTAAACACACATACTGTTTGAGGAAGGCCAGATTAATAAATAAGATGTAATGCGTAGAGGCAGATCTGCTTTCCTCTATGGGTCAGCCTGAAATTGCTGACTAGCATTCAACTACCTCAAAATTTTCATTTCAAGCTAAGGATCCATATGGTCTTACACTGACCATTCTCTTTATGGTCCCAAAAGTACATTACAAAGATCAACTGTACCAGTCATATTCCTTATTAGATCCTATCTCTGAAAAAGCCCACTTTAAAGAACCTGAGTTCTCCAAGATGTTTACAAGCTCAACATGATAATTATTCTGCTACTCCAGAAGATACAGCTTAGAAAGATTAGAAGATTTAAAAGAAAATCTATTAATACTACACTGGTATTCCTAAAGATTTGGAAGTGATTTATACTGTTCCAAACAGTATGGAACAAAATCAATCCAGACCCCAATGCTATTTCATACTTTATAAATAAATTAGTCTTTATGTAAAAAGTATTCTAAGAAAACCTTGGATTAAATAGTTCAGAACTTAGTTTTAAGCTATATGAAAGGCTAAATTAAGAAGCATCTTGTAAGATTTTGAATTCAAGACAGTGAGCTCTGAGACATTAGTTTCCTAATTAGTAGACTGAATTACTAACTGAATAATAAAGAAAATTTAACCCACCTCTCACTCTGCAAAAAAAGCCCTTAAATTTCAAACTTCAGTAACGTTAAAAGCATAAGGTACTTACAAATTGTTAGTAAAGTTGAAGAAGATGGAAATTGATACAGAACCATAAAGGAACAAGAGAGATGAACAGTTCAGAACGTTTCAGGGAATGAGGCATTATCAGGGTATCTGGGAGTATATTAATAGACTACAATGGTATTACAATAAGAAGCAGTACCAAAACAAAGAATTCCAGTATTGGAATAGAAGATGATGACCTTAAGGGCTGAGCAAATCTACTACCCCAGAGATAAAAGTTTCAGTCTCACCTCTTAAGACAAGCATTGACAAAAAAGCTGTTTTCACAACTACATATTTTAAAGACTAATTTGATTGTCTCACAACCTGTTAACTGACTATGATTTCTTATAAAGTGATCCTGGAGCAGTGGGAGGGAAGGAGAAAGCATAAAGAACACACCAGCAACTGTGGCTCCCGGTTTTCATCTACTGGAGGAAGACCCGTTATTATTTCCAGTAACACCTAGGAGGAAGAAAAATCAGAAGAGAAAATGAAGCCCACAATAACCCTTAGCATATATATGATTTGCAAAAAGGAGCATGACCTCCAGCCTGTCCACAAATACTCTCAGGATCTGTGTTTGTCCAAAGATTTCCTATACAATTCATTGTTTTTGTTCCTACCTCAATTTTCATTAACTGTTAGTAGAAGTGTGGCTCACAAATTTCAACACAAGCTATTCACACCCTACATGGTGTTCCTTCAAAGCAAGACTGAAGGATTTCCAAACTATTCAAACATAGTGTTGAGCCTAGCTTCCCATGAAACTAAATTATGTGAAGGAAGTGGTCAGCAATGAGTAGGGTCTTAGATCTATTCAGAATAGATTTATTTTACTTCCAAATATTAAGCTTATGTCTTTTTTGGACTCAGCTCTAAGGCAAATCCAACATGGACATTGTAATTTTCGTGCCGAGTATAGTAAAACACAGTAATTTTGGAGCATTTTCTTAAATTTTCTTTTTCATCCTGAGTTACACTTTTGTGCAATACTATGCAAGCAAAAACAATGTTCCACAGCATTTCAAACCACATTTAGCTAAAACTTGGAATAATATTTTATTCTGATCTTTCACATAGCAAATCAACATATTCAAATTATTTTAACACAGTCAAAGTTGAGAATCACTATCTCAAGAAAATATCTATTGGGAAAAAGAATAATTACAGAGCAGAGTAATCATTTGATTTCAGATAGTCTTGATTTTGTGTGCTTTTATCATTTACAAAACAAGTCATATACTGCTTCCCACATTCTACTTACTACTCCAAAGCTGAAGATATCAGATTTAGGTGTTATCTCTCCTCGCAGAGCTTCAGGTGCCATATAGGCTGCTGTTCCAACAATTCTTTCAGTCATGATTGTCTGTGTGAATGTTACAGAAGCTCTTGCAAGGCCAAAGTCGGAAATTTTGGGCATATATGTATCAGTTAATAAGATATTTGCACTGGTGGAAAGGAAGGAAGGGGAAAAAAAAGAAAAAAAAAAAGAAAAGAGAATTTTCCAAACAGTACAATAAATAGGTTTTATGACAGACTAATAATTCTTCCGTAACCAAATGTAAATTGCTATTTTGACTATCTTGAAAGCTAAGCTATTTATACATTCTTCATAAAACAAGTTATGTAAATTTAGTTTTGTTGGAAATTGCTCAATTTCAAAATTCATTTCTCTAAATAAACGAAGAACTGACTGCAAGATCCATCCATGCTTTTTCTTGTTTGGCACGCATGCCAAAAAAAAGGCAAAACAACAAAACACAAGGAAAAAAACTAGATACTCCCCCAACCCACAAACCTTAGAAATACAAAACTTTCTTATAACAGACCAATTATGTTACATTTATGGTTTGGATTTAAGAGGGACAGTAGATAATACCTAGCTCTGATCAACTTCTACTGGATCACAGTTTAATTCTAATAGTCTAAATCTATGCTCAGAAATAATAAAAGCAGGTTTTTATACCTATTATCTAATACTATGTCAACCATGACTAATTCATGTGCCAAATGAATAATACTGCTCTTATTCTTGTATTGAAAAAAAACCAGAAAACTTTTTACTAGAATGCTATACTACATGCTAGAATATTGTATGTGCCATATTTTCACTTGACCTCTGTTACCATGTTTCCTAGCTGGCTGTGCGTTTCACATTAAGCAGGTTTGCACTTGCTCATGCTCTTTTCATGTAAATACCAGCTATGTTCTATAAACATAGATTTTGTTTTCACATTCCATGCTGGGACAAACAAGACTGTGTGACAGTCTCCAGGACCAATGTGGGTGAGAGGTGGGAATGCCACCCTCCAATCCATGGTCACCTTATTACAGCTATATTAGAGAGATAATAAACAAAGGAGGAGAGTCTCCTGCTCTCCTGCCCTGTTGCTCAAAACCCAAGTCTCCTGTCTCCTGACTGTCCTTATCTAGCCTCAGCTTGTGGTGATAGACCTCCAGCTTTTACTTTCCTTAAAAACAGCAACCCTGACAAATGAGGGTCATGTCAAAGACCTCAATGTTTTCATAAAATACTCAGTGGGATGAATTGCAGCAGAAATCTACTGGGTTTTAAACTTATACCACTTAGAACCATTTTAAAATAATATTTATGAAATTGTCATTTTCAGATCCCTTTAATGGAACTGTAAGAAAGCCACAATAGCCTGATACAACATGTAACACTTTCCAGAAAGTTGTGTTTCTAACTTCCCCTTCTTGTTCACCAAACCTGAACAAAATAACACAGTTCTAGAGTTACAGTGGATCCCTTGATGTTAGAACTTCTATGAATAATGCTAGATATATGACCACTACAAAAGCCCTAACACTTGTCAAGGCATCATTCACCATGGTCTCCTGTTTAAAGCTCAACTTCTTGGGGAAAAAAAAAAAAAAAAAAAGAGAGAGAACAGGATCACAACTTCATAAATCTCAGCTTCTTATCAATTTGAGTCAAGTCCAAAGAGTGGTCATTTTTTTGGGTACACCACAAATAGCACAAAAAGTGCAAGTTTTACTGCAACTTCCAAGCTTCAAAAGAGAACTGAACTATTTCCTGGGCATAACCAATCCAAAAAACTGAACAACTGTGAGAACACCCATTAAATCATGTCCCCTCTAGGCTAGAGAAGCTGTTCTAGTGTCCATGTGTTTATGAATGGTCTCTACATGTCACAGCAAAATGAAGACTGAAGTTAATCTTCTTAGATGTCTCTTCCTCTAAGTGCAGTGCCTGGGAGTGGCAGCACTATTAATAGCACCAATCAAATCTATTGAACTACTCACACAACAAATTGCAAAATGTTACCCAAACAAAAAACCCCCCAAACCCAATTGTCTAATATGATCAACTCACAGCTGTTAGAAGGGTAGAGGCAGTGTAAGGTAAAAAAGTGCATCCCTTCCAGTCATTACACTTCTCCAGAGGCTTAAGCAGGAAAGAAAGAAGAAACAAACTGTCAAAGCAGCAAGCACACACGTGAGGAAGCTGAAGAAAAAGCTTGTTCCCCACAAGCTGAAAGGTCGCAAAACTGAAGTTGCCTGTGTACAGCGGAGTTGCCAGAAGCCAGATAGCTACTAAAAAATCATCCATAACACCAAATCAATCAGCTGCTCCTTCTTAACCCTACGAAGGAGTAAGGCATTTGGAGCTTTCCTTCAAAGATTTGGGCTGCTTCTTTAAAAAAACAGTATAGTAAACTGCAGCAGGAAAGGGGAAACAAACAACAACAATAACATCAAAAACACCAGTAAAAGCCAACCAAACTCTACAACAAAACCCTCACCTATTCTGAGTTATGATATTCACAGGAAAAAACTCTGGTATAACAAAAAATGAACATTAATTATCATTGAAAACCCTGAACTTCATGAGCCTGGCTGAAGTAGTTTTACTGTATTTCTAAAAAATAGGAGTAAATCAAAGGAGACACTCTGAAAAATAAAAAAGGTGTGTTTTATCTTAAAAATTCCCTATGTAAAAATTAATTTCTGTTAAATTCTGCTTTTCTTCAACAGCAGCTTCATTAGAAACAGTTGTTACAGTATAGAACTTTGCATGTTCTCATGGCACTCAAATAACTATTTGAAAGTAACAGATTATGTTACAAATTACAATTTACATATCACATTTATAACACAAATTACAATTACAATGCAAAAATCTCCCAGCTGGCAAGCTGTCCAGCAGCTGAGGGAGCTGGCAGAAAAGGAACCTCAGGGAGGACACCCTACAATTGTCTGACAGGAGGCTGGAGCCAGCTGGGGGGTCAGTCTCCTCTCCCAAGTAGCAAGCAATAGGACAAGAGGAAATGGCCTCAACTTGTGCCATGGGAGGTTTAAATTAACTGTTAGGAAAAAATTTTTCACCAAGTGAAGCAGTGGAAGAGGCTGCCCAGAAAAGTGGTGGAGTCACCAGCCCTGGAGATATTTAAAAGACATGTAGAGGTGGACACCTGGGGAAATGGCAGTACTGGATTAATGGTCGGACTTGATGAGCCTAAAGGTCTTTTCCACCCTAAGCAATTCTATGGTTCTAGCCCCATAATTATCTTTAGAAGTCTGTACTGGTCATGTCCTTGTGGCACAGACAAGATTGTGGTGATGGATGTCACTTGCAGAAGATTGTGCCCTTGACTGAAGTAATGCTTTTTGCAGTTTATTCTCTCTAAAATTATTTAAACAAGGGAAAGATGAAAAAGAAAAAAAATAAAAATGGAAGTGAAAATGCAGCCAGCAATAGCCTGCAGCTTTTACCTTTTAATATCCCTGTGAATATGATTATTTTCATGCAAAAAGTTGATGCCATTTGCTGTACCTTGAACAATTTTACACCTCATATTCCAAGGAATTGGTGGTGTTTCATCCTTGATTAAGAAGAGAGAAAGGAAAGTAAAAATCTGAAAAATATATATACACTCATAGAAACCAAAAGAAACGTACAAAAACCCCACAGCCCACAAGTGACTTCTTGCTATGTTTTGCTCTTTTCAGGTAGATGATTAAAAACACTACCAGCACACATTTCTTAATTGACTTGGGCAGAAATGCATGCCTTTGTCGCATGACATTTTTTCCTTGGATTTTGCCTTAGATTAAGTTGCCAGTTGCAAGAAATGATCTTGGTTAATGTTTGATTCTGACCCTCCAAGGCCAGCTGCTCTGCAAAAACCTAGCTGTATCTACTGCAACTCCTACTTTGTAATGACACTGATACCAGAGCCTTCAACTCAAAGAAAAAAATTCAAAGCAATCCACAGACTTCACTAACATTAAGAAGTCAATCTTCCAGTGTTTTTAGATTTCTTAAGAGTTTAGCTTCATTCATGCAACTAACTAAACCTTAGAAAAAAGAACACCTGCATTTCAAAACCAGTTCTTAGTCTTGTCAGTGGCCAAGGAAAGTGGACTACAGTATCTCACCATTCTACCACCTCCCTTGCCTGTTCAACATCCAGACATGAAGATGACACAGAGTCCGTGTATCAAACACATCCACTGAAGCCACAAAACAAAGTTATGAGCAAAAACATATATTCAAATAAGAACATTACTCACCTCTCTGATCTTATTAGAAAAAGATTCTTTCTAATTTATAGATTCTGATTTAGATTTCTTGATTTATGTCATAAATTTGTCTTCCTTATAAAGGACTCAGTTATTTCTCCTTTAGCTTTCCAATAATCCCCAATCTTCTAAGCTCACTTGATGATAATGGCCAGTTACACGTATGAACATTTTCATATATATCCCTGTTGAGCACTGCTCATTCTACAGATAAACTTGCCCTGTCCTTAGGTACCACTTAGTCTCTCTTCTGCACTGATTCAGTTGAAAAAACAAAATAATTGCACATGTAGCAGTGTATACAAGCAAATGAATCAATCTAAACTGAGACAGCAGTGCTAACAGAGCTAGTTCTTTCCCCAAGCCCTGCAACTCATTCTCATAACAGAACCACTTCTTTCCCACTGGAGCAGTAGTATTTCTATTTGCCCTACAAAGGAAGTGTCTCCAGGTGAAAATTAAATATTTTTTTCACCAAGTATTATTTTATCAGAGTGATCAGTTCCCTAATCCAGATCTGTCTCCAACTAATAGATGCTTGAACCAGCACAACCAGAAGATCAGTGCAGGAAAAAAAAAAGCAAGTCCAACATTTTAGGTCTTGGGGATACGAGTGGTTGAAGTAGTGCCAATTTAAAATGTTCACCAGATTACAACCTCAGAAGCTTCAATTGCTTAGTATTAAGCACATTTTTTTAACTCCTTCAACAAATTAACACAGACACTAATCTACTACTTAAGTCTGGCTTATTATTGGATTGTGTGTCCTTGATACACAGAGTTGTCTCACCAAACCAAAGCAACTTATTATTTACTTAAGGCCAGGCCCAGAAGATACACCATTTGATTAAATCAGAAGCATTTACACAAAACAATAATTTTTACAAATGAAATTCACATTTACTTAGGTACTTTGGAAATAGACAAGCAGAGTATGAGCACTGTATTATACCACTCTCACAAGGGCAATTTCACAGTGCAGCATCTCAGGAACCAGCAGAGAACACACCAACATCAGAAGTGGGAACAAGACTGCAGCACCCTCTGCACTGCTCACACAGGCAGTCAGTCCAAGCTTCTGTGATGCCTGAGGTCCCAGCACATGACACCGTATTATCAGCCAGATTTGATTTTAATCTACCTCAAATGTTTGTGTAAGATCTTATTGGAAGAATACTTGTTATTAGAACACAAGAAGAAAGTAGTTAAAACATCATTTGGCCATCACAGTTCAGTTCAATTTGAAAGACATTCCACAGATTCCTATACATTAGCAAAGTAAGACAATTGGAAGCTAGAAAAGATTTCACTTACCAGACAAGCAAGTCTGTCAAGCAATGAACCGTTGGGCATGTATTCATACACCAAACATGGCTGAGCACCATCACTCGAGAAACCAAGTAATTCTACTAAATTTTCATGCTGACACCTATAGCAAAAAAAAAAATTATCTGTTCACATGTGCTCTGAAAGACTCTCGGTATCTGAGGAAAACAAGGAAGAGAGAACTTGATTCCCAATGACTTGTTTCACCTCTACTGCATAAAGCCAGGTTTGTGTGGTGATGCTTTAAAACAGACCAAACACGATTGTGCTATATAAGAAAGATTTTCAGTTAACATGCAAATCTCTATGTCAGAAAAACAAAAATTGCATAATGATGTACTCACTTTGCCATTATGTTTATTTCTTGCTCAAACTGCTCTTTCAAGTCCTCAACACTAACATCGACCATCTATAAAAAGAAATATTTGACATTAACATCATTGGTTCATAATAAAATGCACAGTTGTTCATTAAAAAAAAGAATTGTAAGCTTTTTTTAGTTAACTTTTCACAACACACCTTCCACTCAGTTCAAAAACAAAGTATTAGAATGTGACTTTAAATTCCTTGGAACACTGTATAACTGGATAAATGGATCTAGTTTCAGCAGTCAACAGTTTACTCCATTCACTGCAGTTGCCCCCTGCTAGCATTTAATTACAAAATTCAATAAAATTCACACAAAACAATGCTTATGAGGACTAAAACTCTGTGACAATACCTATTTAGCTTGTGAATCTCAGTAATTTTAATCTGAAATGGAAACCTCCTTAAGACCCCTTCTCTTCTGGCACTTCTTGAGGGTCAGGCAAAAACAACTGAGGAAGAACTCTGCTCTTCCTAACTTGCTTAGCCCCTCAAAGGAGAGCTACAGAGAAGACAAGAATTAGCTCGTGTGATGGTGCTGACTCACAACACTGATAGGAGGGACTAAGGAGAAATTTCTTAACCCAACTGATGTGTAACATGGTGACAAAATTTTTTTAAAATGTATCATTCAACACTTTTCACGATAAACAAGATAAACAAGCCTATAGTATAAAGTACACAGTCATTAAAATGAAAAATTCCCAGGACAACTCACAGCAATGAGCTTCTTGACAGCCACGTTTTTGCCATTGATGTAGCCTTTGAACACAACGCCAAAGCCACCTTCTCCCAGTTTATTACCTCCAGCTGATTCTGGTCGGGCATCAAAATTATTTGTAATGCTTTCCAGGTCATGAAACAAAAAGTTCTGGAAATCTGAAAGACATTGACATTTAGCACAGAACTATGTTTTCACTTAAGGAACAAGGTTTTCTGTTTCAGTTCTCTTAAAATACAAACTTGCTACTGTAAAAACACCTGAAACAGCGGAGCCCTACTTCCAGCTCTGTGATGAAGATACCAGAAACCCAAAAGGAAGGCAGATAAGCATATATAATTATTTATGCATAATTTTTGTCACAACTAGTACTGTAGGACACATCTGATTGTATTTTTGATTCACTTGTAATAGAGGTAGTAGAGATTAAATGTGTAGCAGACCATAGAGAGAGCCATACTGCCTTATATATAAAAAACACATCAAGGTTACATGTTTCTGGCAGCAACCCAAAAATGGACCTTTAGGAAGGAATAGACAAACCACACATTTTCCTAAAATGCCTTCTTTAGTCATCTTTTCTCCAGCACTCTTAGTCATTTCTGACATACAAAATCTACTTTTAAAGCATGAGATGCTGAACAGTCTCTAAAATAAGCATTGAAAAAAGGGCTATGGGATTATGTGTGGCAAAAAGGAAACTGCAATTTAATTAACAGTTTTCCCTCAACATAGGTGTCTTCTTGGCAAGATTCTGTTTCTCATAGATGCACCATAATAGGAATAGTCATCACTCTCATACCCTGCTATGATTTATTTCACATGGTGTGAAGGACAGATCAGCAAAAAAACAGCACTGGATTCTACCAAAGTAAATGTCTACCTGTGTTACTGGATGGTGAGTTGCTGTTTTCTTCACTTAAGGAGGAAGAAACTGAATGCTGCTTCTCAGTACTCTGAGCTAAAACAGGATTTACAGATGCCACTTCTTTTTCCTGTACAGGTAGTTGTTTCTCATGTATAGGCAAGGTTTCCTGTGAAGAAAGAGGTAATGTAACTTCTCGTGGCATCCTTACAGCTTCTGAAAAGGGAATTTAGAAAAAGTGTTAACTGCATTAGGAAACAGAGGAAAACTAAATTATATTAATGCCAGTATTTTTGAAAATTAGGAGACACATAAGTATTACCAGGTTATATTCTGCCATCATGTGTAAACTCCAGCACTCTTATTGAAACTTGAAATTCTTATTTAAACTATGATTACAAGTGATAGAAAGTGGAAAATATATTCACTTTTGTGTTATTTTAACCAAATCCTTTCTGATTTTCAAGTTAGTGTGAAGCTCTTCAGCATCTTAGAAAACTGAGAACACAGTCCAAAATGTACAAGAGTAGCAGTTACCTGGAAGCAAAAGGCTTGCTGGTGCTAGGAACTGATTCCTAATCAGCAGATCCACAAGATCAGCAACTGTACAGTTTGTGGTTCCCCAGTCATAAAGCAATTCACATGTGGGGCTCTTTCCCATTTGTACAAACGCCTCAAATCGCCTTAAAAGATAAGTTAAGAAAATATTACAAAAATAGAAAAAAATTACCTCAAGAAGCATGAAAGGAAAGAGATTAAAGGTAAATGATCAAAAAAATCCACTTGAAAAAGAAATCTGAATGCACTGCAAAAATCACAAATCTTGTGAAAAAACAGCCAAAAAACTCTAAAAACATCTAAAATCAGGGGCAAACATGCAAAATATGGGGAAAACTATGGGAAACACACATATACATGGCTTCAGATGCTTGTCTAGGATACATAATATATTGGCACCTTTTCTCTAACAGAGAAGAAAATAATAAGAGAGAGACACAGATCAAAAGTACTTGTTTTGCATTCATTTAGAATTCACACTCCATTTTGAATATTTTGAGATGGGAATTAAGAAGAAAATGGGATGCAGATTTCTGACTGAGTTAATACTATTATTGAAAGGAAAAACACAGATTTAATACAACCATTACTATTAAAGACAGGAAACCCAAGATGATATATACATCTAAAAATCTCATCGTGTTTGAAACAGCTTCAACAAGGATTCAACAAGCCCTTTAAGCAATGAGGTGCTCACAGAATATTGTGAGCATTACTTCTCAAGAACACTTGTTAGTTTTAGGCCTTGGGCTCCCCACATTTGAAGGGCATTCTCTTGGAAACAGTGCATTAGGAGTTACACTCCAGCTGTCTCTTGGGCACAATAACATCAGTGTCTGCCAGTCTTTAGGGTACAGAAAGTTATGCAGCCCGTACTGTACTTATGTCTGTAGCTATAATTAATCCTAATTTCTTCAGTCAATTTTCTTAGGCTAGCTTTCACACTGAGCTGCAGAACAATTAGGAGTAATTACCTTGCGTTCCCTAAGGAAACGGGACTGTAAGACACAAGTGCCCACCGGCACACAAAGTTACAGTAATGGGATGTAAAACGGGATTAACAAGGTCGAATGGGTAATGCGCGAGTTTACGTTACGGGATTTTTAAGTAGGACCTTATATGCACTTGGCTGTATCTGCTTTCACCGGACGCGTTGGTTATATCCACCGCAAGTTTCTTCCACCCTTCCTGCGGGTCGATGAACTCTGCCAGCCGCCTCACGAGCCCGTAGCTCAGGCAGCGGACGTGCGTGGAACCGGTCACGGGCTCGCCCATCCTCCGCTCCTGGTGGGACACAGGGTTACCCGTGCGCTTCGCCGGGACGCGGCCCCCAGCGGCGCAGCTCCCGCCCGCCAATCCCGGCTCCGAGCGGCCCCCGCACCCTGCAGCCGCCGGCGGGGCCTCCCGGAGTGCCCTCACGTCTCACCGTCGCTACCCGGCCGCGGCGCCCGCGATCCCCCCGGCCCGCCGGCC
>VXBR01006638.1:0-13490 GCA_013400215.1 Cisticola juncidis
CCAGGAGAAACTCATGGCAACATAGATGCTGCAGTTTTGAGACAACTCCAAGGTCTCTTCAGCCAGTTCTGCTCTTCCCAGTTAAGGTACTGGGAGAGGAAGCTTGGGACTAAAGTGGAGATGTTTCAGTACAGCTGATGCAAGGAGCCACTGGGGACCTTCAGCTGTGCCAGGCCACAGTTTCACAGTTCCTTTTCAGCCTTTTTTCCTACCCTGTCCCAAGAAGAACACGATGTCACCTCTGATCACATCATGATTTAAAGTGCACCTCAGAGAGAGGGAGGCAAAGCCTGAACCCCACCTCTGCACATCCTCTGCCCTAAAACAGGGAACAGAGCCAGTGGAATTATTTACAGAGAGTGTTTTGGCGGCTGCTCTCCCCCCTCCCTTTTATTAAAGAGGGCAAAACAAAACATGCATACAAACAAGTCAATGGGATGAAACATTTATTGTCTGTGCAAGGAGTGTTAAATGAACTCATTTCAGCTTCTCAATTAATATCCGGATGTCCCCAGCCACCGGCAGGGTTTTTGTTCCCTTTGGTGAGTAGGTAATGACATTAATCCCATCATGTGATCCCTCTCTTCCCTTACTGAGTCACCTTCCCCTTCCACACAGGAGTTCCTTTTAAGGTTTATCAATTGAAATTGTTTGAATGCAGCGAGAAAAAGAATAAAAAAGAACGTTTCCTAACATTGGCAGGAGCATTTCAGGCATGAGCACTCTGAATATTTATTCGCCCTTTGTGGGAGCAATCTCAGCAAGGAAAAGTCAGCGTGAATAAAAGGAATTGCAAATACCAGCGAAGAAGCTCTGCAGTTTTCATTCATGAGAATATTTGCACAGGCTCCTGGGAGAATTATCAGCCAAGGAAATACAAAATCCCTGGTGCACCAACACTTTGGATACTCCATAATCCTGCTTGTCCAATGGAAGGAGAGCTGAGGGCCTAAGCTGGTGTGTTGGAGGTTTTTGTTCCTGCCTTGGGAAGGCTAGAGAGGGATTGGAAAAGTTGGGAATGATCTTTGCCCCGTTTCTGTGTCACAGTGCCTTACATTCCCTCCCCCTCTCCTCTCCCATCCACTCTCTCTCCCTCAGGATGGAAGGAGCAAGCTCAGCTCCCTTCAGAAGTCAAAAAAAAAAAATGTGGGGGGAAAGATATGGCCAAGCAGCCAGAAACTGCTGGAGCCAAGGAAAAGCAGGGGACTCCCAGGGAAAAGCCAGTCAAGGAGCAACTCATGGCAGAACTTTATACCACAGATCTGGAATGGACACAATTCCACATGGGATCAAAGTGAGGACAAATCACTGAGGAGCAGAGCCAAAGCATCCTTCTGTCTGGGAAAGAAGAAGCAGGAGAGCAGCAGCCACTGCATTTTTGGGGGTCAGCAATAAAAGCTGAGGTCTGTTTACTATAATTAGCCTTTCTTGGGGGAAAAAAATCCTGTACAAGTTCATTCTTGCCCTAGAATTTTATAGGGTGGTTCAGAAACTTATTGGAAGGCTATTTTCTTGCCCAGGTTTTTAGAGCATTTCTCTAGAACCCTGTTGGTTTCAGGCCTGTTAAATTCAATAACTTCCCTAAGGGAGTGCTTTAAGTGTCAGGCTTGATTCAGTTATATAAAGGGATAAGGGAATAATCGTTAGACAGCACACGGGGATGGGAGAAGTGGTTTTGTGTGGCACCAGTCTTATTTAAGAACAGTCTGAATTTATAGATGAAGCTGATGAGAAGGTTGGAAGCAGCTTACCTAAGTGTAAAAGACAAAAGCCAGGCAGCTTTTAGAGAGGGCTGGGATACCACAGAGACATGGGGATGGTTTCAGATGAGTATTTTAAGTGTTTTTAGCTGTTTGCCTTGGTTTCATCAAGATGATGTCCTGTGTGCTCTTCTTGCTATTCATACTGTAAGCTATGGGCACTGGAGCTCCAATCCCAGCCTGTGTTTCTTGCTTTGCAATTAACACATCCTGTAATTATAAGCAATTCAAAACACTGAAGGCTTTAATATTTCTTCCTACTTCTAATACAGAATATTTGACTTCTAAAATACTGTTGTCATTGCACCTTAAATTATTATGACAGTGTGAACATGACTAATCCTTCTGAGTGTTGAGCACAGACTGGAAACCCAAATCAGCACCTCTCTTTCCAAGTATTCACCTCATCCTCTCCAGAAAGCGGGGAGGTGGGTAAATGTGGCCTTCAGGAGACAGAGGATGTGAAAAAAGGTGAATGTCACCATCTGAGACCTGCTCTGGTCAGGAGACAGCCACACTTTGAAGAGGAGGAAGGGTGTGAGGCTGGCTTTACAATGCTGAGCTGCAGAGGAGAGGCCTCTAAAATATAAAAAAAAAACAACACAACCAGGCAGGTCCAGCTCCTTTTCCTTCACTGACAGAACCACATGCCATGGATTTTGCAGCCAGTGGCTAAAACAACTGAAGCTTTCTGCTGCTGACCAAGGACTTTCACCAGCACTTCTGCTTCATGAATAGGTCACCTCCAGCTGCCTCAGCCATACCTGAGACCCTTCAGGAAGAGGCACCTCCTGACCTCAGCCTAATCCATCCCTGTTCCTGGGGTCCTTCAGGCCATGCTCACACACTGTGTGGTGCTTCCCCAAATCTGGATCCCATGATGTTCAATCCTTGAGCAACCCCACCACCATCAGCCTCCACTTTTCTAAAAGAAAGGGCAACTGCAGGAGCTCTTCCCAACCACCCAGACGCCTCATTTATCTCCACAGTTACTCAGCTCTTCTCAGCTTGGTGGAGATTTCCTGGTCTGTCATTCCACACCCTTTTTATGGCTTCTTTGGGTCCGTCCCTGGCCCGAGCACGAGACGCTCCATTTGTTTTGGCAAGAACGTCCCTGAGATTTATACCTGCAATTATCCAGGTAACCTTTCCGACAGGGAATTTTGAAATGATCAACGCTAAAGCAAACTACACATTAAATGTGATTAATAAGACACCAAACGACTGCCAGGCTGCACCTCCCTGCTTGTTAAGCCTGTCAGCTGGAGCACCCCTGACTGATCCCACCGCTGGGAGACACCGTGGGACACCCAAAAATGGTCATTCCCATTGGATATATCCTCTCCTCCCTGACAATTCCCATGGGAGGGTTAGAGTGTGAGCAGCCACAGAGGGTGACATCCATCCCCCAAAGTTTAATGGAGGACTGAGCCTTCTTCTTGGGTCCTTGCCCATCTCTTCTCCTGCCCCTTGGGCTCTCTGTCCACCCTGGTGGGAGTCACGGGGGAACGGCGCTGCCACAGAGATGCTGAAGAGGTGACAGCAGGATCCCAAGTGACAGGGACAGAGGAGCACAAACCCAGCTGTGAGGAAGGTCAAACAAGGTTCTGCTCCCTCAGCACGAGGTTCTCTCTCTGGAATTGTCTTGCCATCCCCAGCTCCCCTAATGGAGCTCTCTCCTTGCTCCCTGACCAGGCTCCAGCCCTCACCTGCCACCAGTGCACCCACTGTCTGTATAATTGGGGAAAACAGTACCTGCCAGCATGTCCTTCATGTCCCAGGGAGGCATGGGCACCTCTGCTTCCATCAGAAAGGGCTGCAGGAGCGTTAAGAGGGAGCTTTTCCAAGGGATCCAGCTTCACATCATGCTTAGCAGGTTGCACAGCACTATCCATTATGGCCTGAGGTTTTCCAAAGCTTGCATTTTGCTGCTGTGTTGCCCAAAGACAGTAAAAATCAGTCACAGTTAAGCCTGCATTGACCTTCAGTCAGCAACTCCAGCGCACTGGAATTGCAGGAGAAACGCTGATCGCTGCTTCCCCATTCTCTGGGCAAAGTTATTGCATATAAATTGTGTATTGATTAGAGGCAGAAATTGTAAAGAAGCCTCTCTGGGAAAACTGGAGGGTGGGAAGAAATTCAGGGCCTGACAAAAGAGCTACTTTAATTAGGAAGGGAAGCAAAGCAGTGGGAAGAAAAAACAAACACAACCTCTCTTCAAGAGCCTCCCACTCCAGATCTCTTATAGAAAAGAAACAGGATTTTGGAGCTGGGAAATAGAAGCAGGAAAAAGAGCTGGCTTTTCCCTTCCACCCAGCACTGATGAGGATGGGGAAAAGAGCAGCTACACTTTGTGCAGCTCCTGGATTTCACGTGCAGAGCAAGGAAAGTGACGGATCACCTAACGAGTGTGCAACAGCCATGCTTAACTCTGCCTTCTAGCTCCCAGTGCTTCGGGGTAATTACACATCTTGCACTTATTAGCTGTAATTACTAGGTTTCTGTAATCTGCAGAATGTGTCATTAGAGCATGGGCAGCCTAGAGTGGTCTAAATAGGATCAGAGAAGTTTCTTGTTTATCCTCTGACTTTTCCTGCCTGGGCATTAGGTGATGTGCTGCCTCTCCTGCTGGGAAGCCTCACCATCCCCCAGGACCCCTGCAGCCACCTCAGGCTGTGCTTCCTGATCTGGGACATGTGTGGGAACACACACAGCCTAGCCTGCAGCTGATTAAAGGCTACAGGAGCCTTTTAAACTGTTGGCTCTCCCTTACACAGCCCAAATGTGGTGTTCACAGTCACAGCACTCCTTTGGACAAGCACCATTACACCAGGAACGGCTGGATCAGCTGCAGCCTTCCAGCTCCTGTCTCCTGTCCCTTTGCTGCTGGGCACTGCCAGGACTCTGCCTGCAGCAGGAAAGCTTCTGAATCACAGCTACCACCAAGCAGGAAACAGAGGATTTAATGTCAGTTTGGACCTACATAAAAACACTGCCAGCTCATCGCAGATGGACTGGTCAGAGCCAGAACAGGTTCCTGAGAACACTGCAGTGTAAAGAAATGAACCGGTTTAGGACTCTCCTACCTTCCAGACAGGTTTCTCCCCTCCCCAAATTCTGTGTGAGTCACTTCTTCTTTCACCTGGACCAATCTCCTGGCTGTGTTTCTCTCCAGCCTCCCCTGATTTCTGGGACACAGACTGGTCCCCCACCTCCAGGTGGTTGCTCCAGTCCACCCCTGCATGCAGCAGTTCCCCCTTGCAGGTGTCTCACAGCCTAGATCCTACTTTTGCCCCCAAAATAAATAAGAACCTCTTAATTAATGTCTGTCTCTCCTTCCAGACAAAAGCAGGCTGACAGCTTGGCCAGGGCAGTGGGAAAGCCTGGGATTCCCACACCTTGGACTATCAGCTTCTGGGTACAACAGTTCCCAGGGCAGCTTAGCTTTGTTAGCACAGCTTTTTTTTTTTTTTTTCCCAAAATCCCTTTAACTTCACCCTAGTGCACGAAAGGGAAAAGCCAATCTGCCCATCCACCCCTGCACAGAGGCCTCTCAGATCCAGGCTTTCCTAAAACCCAGGGGGTTGTAGCAAAGGATAAAGCCCAAGGATAAACACAGCCCCAGAAAGTTTGTCTCTGGTGGGATGCTTCCAAAGCAGGTGCCACCAAATGGGCACAAATCAGACAGTGCCACCAAGCCCAGACTGGCCTGAATAAGCTGCATCTGCTGTGCCCAGGTTGTGTCTGACCTATCCTTGAGTGGTTTTTCTTTTTCTACAACATAGGTCCTTACAAAAGCTTTGCAATCCCTCTTTACATGATACAAAGATTTTACTTCCTTTTGGTTCCTGCTTATTGTTTGGGCCAAATGAAAAAAAAAAAAAAAAAGAAATCCACTTGCAAGCAGGAAAAAATAAATCAAAACCAAAAGAGTGTGTGAGATACCCTGAACTGAAATGTACCCTTCCTTCCACCCAGATTCAAGGAGGTATCCAATATTAGGATCCCTTATTATCCCACTTGGATTTGCAGTGAGCCATGGTCATGGCAGCAGTATCCTCATCCCTAGTGCTTATGGAAGTGCCCCAAAAAGCCAGGCAGGTTCAGGGGGGCATCAGACTCCCCACAAGGGTAGGAATAATCTTTTTTTTTCCAGAGGCAGCAAGCTCCAGCCTCACTAACAGAGCTAATGCATCTCTCCAGGACAACAAAATGTAACGGAGCACAGCGCGAGCAGAAATTTCCATGGCAATTTTGACTGTGAATTATACGTGACTTCTTTTTATGAGCCTCTAACACCCCCTGAAAGCAGCACTCAGCCTGTGGGAGGCCTGTGGCCACTGGGCCAGCCAGGGCACCTGTGGTAGCCTGAAACTAGAACATTGCCCTTGTAACCACCCAGGGGAGAAAGAAAGATAATACGGTGTGACCATCATTTCCCTTTTGTTTCCCTGGGAACCAGCATCCCATCCCTGATGCAAACAATGGGCTCCCCAAATAGCCAAATTTTGGGTTCTCTTCCTTCTGGGGAAGGCTCTGAGGAGCCCCCACTGAAGCCAGCAGAGCTCATTGGGGTTTACACAGATAAAAGAGGGAGGTGTATGGACCCTGGGTTCAAAAACCAGGTGCCTGTTATGGTAGCTCCAGATTTCTGAAGCCACCAGCCAGCAGGTGAGATGGTCAGGCAAACCAAAAGCATCACTTATCTTTTTTGCATGCCCAGGATTTGCCTCCTTGTTCCTTTTGCACTGTCCAAGGCCTGGAGATGAGAGCAGATGTAACTCCAATCATCAGAGGGGCAATTCCTTATCTCACAGGAGCTCTGAGAGGCTTAAACAGTTCATATTTGTAAACCACGACGAGCTGAAGGATGCAACACATATGAGGAGAAGGATTGCTCACAACAAAGCTGTCTGGGTTTATGTAACCAAAAAAAATGTGTATTCTATTTCATCGGTTGAAATCAGTTGGGGAGATGTTTTTTTTTTTCTTTCTCTCTTATAACTCGAGGGGAGAGGAGGGTGGAGCCTTCTGATAACAGCCCAGCTGTGAAAACCAGGTGGGGCAGGGTTTCTTATCTCTTTTCTTTATTTTTTTTTTTCTTTCTTTTCTCTTTCTTTCCTCTGGGGATATCTTCTGTTAATGGGCCATTGAGGCTCACCAGTGACTGACACATTCCATCATCCCACTGGGAGATGGAACACCCAGTGGGGAGGGAGCCAACTGTTCCCAGCAAGATAAAAACTGAGCTGTAGGAACACCTAGCAGCCTGTTTGCCACTGGATTCCCTGAGGAAGACCAGACCCATCTCACCAGCACTGGACCCCTTCTACAGGATCATCTCTACTCCACAAAATAACATCTGTTACTCCAGGAGGAATTATCTGGACTGCTTCCAACCCTGACAGCAGGGTGTCAGGTCATATCCCTGACTCTGTCAGGGTTTTCTAGGACTTTTGTTTGTTTGTTTGCTTGTGTGTTTTTTTGTACTACTCCATTTGTATTTTTAATATTCCTGGTAAAAGGCTGTTATTCCCATTCCCATATTTTTGCTTGAAAGCCCCTAATTTCAAAGTTATAACAATTTGGAGGGAGGGGGGTTACACTCTCCATTTCAAGGGGAGCTCCAACTTTCACCTGTCTTGCCAAACCCAGACAAAAGCCCAAAGCTCTGCTGGCTGAGCCGGTGGCACGGAGCAGGGTGGAGCTGAAAGACACCTAAGGGGACCTTCCCTGCCCTGTGCCAGCCCCCGGAGCCCAGCAGGAACGCGACACTAATGACATCCTTCAGAAAGGTAATTAGCTGCCTTCCTGGTGAGGTGCATTAGGGAGAGCTCAGAGGCTCAGAGAAGTGGGCTCCAGTGGGTGAGAGCCAAGGCTCGTGCTCTGAAAGCTGCATTAGGGAAGGGGGAAAAAAAATAGAAAAGAAAGCGTTCTAATATTACTTAATTACCCCAAGACATCCTGAGATGTAATTGAGCTTGGAGGGCTAAATGAAGGCTGCGCGTGTGAGACCGGCAGAGGTTGATGCATTTATAATGAGACCACTTTGCAAGGCAAACAAGGTCCCCACAGGGGGAGAGGGGGGCAAAGAGGAAGGACGAGAAGGGGCTGGGCAGGGGTTGAGGTGCCTGAAGTTCTACTGACCTCCACCAGCTTTGTGCAAAGTCCCTTTCCCCCTGCTCGGGGCTGGATGGAGGCAGGATGGGAAGTGAAGGGTGTGAATGCAGGTACAGCAAACCACGGAATCGACTCGCTCATGATTTGGATGCTGAAAACCCCATAAAAACCCCTTAGTGCCCAATAAAACAGGCTCTATCAGCTGTCAGAGACATCCCTCCATCCACATCCAAACCCGAGCTGTTCAGGCATCTCACCAGCAACCCCTGGGGAAGCTGGGATGAGAACAACTCATCCTCAGGGCAGGGCTGTCTCTGAAGAGGAGAGGGGAAGCCTTCCCCAGGGTGGGCAGTGTTCATCCCCACTGCTCCCGTGAGCTGGGGTGCAAAGCAGGCAGCCAGACCCCAGTCCTGGAAAACATTCCTTCCATCCACAACCCACTGCATGCACACAAGCCCGTTCCAGCCCTGATTTACATACTGTACAGAAGGAGACATTAAAATCCAAACGGTTTATGGTAATTAACACTCATTTAAATATTATACTGGTAACCATCACTTCCAATTCTTCTCAGCCTTGAAGGGGCTCCGTGTGCACGTTCATATGTACAGGGAGGTTTTAAAGGGATACTCCATCTTCTCTCCTGATTGCTGCCTTCCCAGAATAAGGATGTTAATGTTCATTAATTGTTTCATTTGGGGAAATTGCTTTGAAAAGCCACCACAGGAGAGTGGATATATCTTTTTTTTTTTTTAATGATCATTATTATTTTTGGAAGGAAAGTAATAATGGGGAGCCCTGCCTGTGGCAGGGATGTCTCAGCTGAGCATGGCTCTGTGGGGGCTGTTAAAGCCCCGTGATGGGTGCATAGAGCTTCCTGTCACCAGAGGACTGTGGAGATCAAACAACCTATAAGTGGGAACAAATGCATCATTTATCACAAATTAATCCTGCTTTCTCCTTTTTCACCCAAGCAGCAGGACTGGGTCTCACAGGATGCCAAGGGGACCTGTCGAGCACCTTTGATGGGCCTTGCACTGATCCACTCTGTTGTGATACCAAAAATCAGCTGGGATTAACCAGGTAGTGAACAAATCCACAGGCTGTAGTACAAAATAAAGCTGTGAGAGGCTACAGGTGTCCCAGCCCTGTTCTCAAGAGCTGTTCCAGCAAGGCCAGTCAGGCAGGGCCTGCAATCCAGGGAAAGCTGGATCACAGCATCCCTGGAGGGTGAGGAAGAAGAGGAGATGCCCTTTGCTGCATCCTTCAGGCTGCAGTCCAAGCACTGACAGCTCTGTGTCTTCCCATCATAACTGGGGAGTTCCCCCAGGACCACAGCAAGTTTTCCTTGAAGGGACATCAAACAATTTCCACTCCAGCATCTACCCAGTGTCCAGAGAGCCCCACTGATCCACGGAGACTCCAGCTCCTTCTGGGAATACCTCAGGCACAGGATGGGAGAATCCTGGTGTGGTTGCTGTGCCCTGTGCTCAGCTCTTCCCTCTGAGCCCAGGAGCACAGGCAGACCTGGCAGCCCTGCCCAGCCCACCCTGGGCTCCAGCTCCCCTCAGCCCAGAGCCAGCAGTCCCTGCAAGGGCCACTGATCCATGGGCAACCTCGGCAGAAGGAAAACTACCCAGGATATTTGACAGCTCCTTACTCCAAAACGTCGCTCCTCACCCACCCATCCATGGGAAAGCCTGGGAAGAGGCAGCAGAGCCCAGGAGCTGTTGCAATGCCCCTATTATATTAATGATGTTTTCTGCCCAAACCATCCCAGGTGTGGCTCCTTGTTACAAAGCAGGAGTAGCCAGGAGAGGCTCCCTGATCCCTTCAGGCTTGGACCTGTCCCTTGAACCACAAATCCCATGAGAAATACTCAGGATTTTCTTGCAGGGGACCACCAAGTGATGCTGAGGGAACATAAGCAAGAGCCTGAGCCCATTCCAATCACTTGACAAGGTCTTGCAAGATCCATGTTTGCATTAAAAAGAAATTAAAAGCTTTTCCACTCCACTAGCTTGCCCAAAGCTTGCATACTAAATAGTAAATGCTACCTATGAGGTTGAATAAAATCTTCATTAAAAAAAAAAAAAAAGGCAGCAGTCACTGAATACATCATGAACAATGACATTGGGGAGGCATTGTTCTTCCTCTGCCTGATGGACCATGCTGAAACACCTGTTTCTTATCGTGGAACTGTTAATAACTGTCAGCACCAAAATCAGGGCTGAAAAGTGTCATTAAGTCAAGTTATCCCAACCTCCACCTCACTAGGAGGTGAAAATAAAAAACAATTAAAAAAAAAACCCAACGAAAGAGGCAAAGCTATGCCTGAGATAAATATCAAAGTATAATTGTCCATGTGTCTCCCAAAAAACCACCAAACAAATCCATCTTAGATGGCTCCTGCCTCACCAAGATCTTGCTGACATGAAAGACACAGCTGGGTAACCACAGGCACTTTTAGCTGATTAACTACAGACATTGACCCTTTCAATTAATTCACTGGGGATTTGTTTCGTTCTAATCATCTCCTAAAGCTGCAGGCTCACCATAAAATCAACAGAAAAGAAATTTCTGCTCCTTTCTCTTACACCAGCTGCTAAAGGGGTAGGAGGGATGGTTACCCAGGGGTGTTTAAGGTAATCCTGAGTGAACATCTGAAGAACACAACTCCTTGGGAATTGCAAGGTCTTTATCTTATCAAAGAAAACTGGAGCAATGCAAAACTTAAATCCCCTACTTTGCACAGTTCAGGCATGGAAATAGACCTGAGTTTATCAGTGGAGGGAAGAAATGTCTCACTGTCCTTTGCTGTGCTGCTCACTGCCTGTGTCTGCTTGATCTCCCATCACTGGTGAAAGATTTATGTCACTTTGCCATAGCAAAAAGGGTCAATCCTCCCCAAAATCACAACCAACCTGAGGCTCCCCTCTTCCACAGAATCACCAGGACTGGGTAAGATCATTGAGTACACGCAGCAACCCAGCAGCACCCCCAGGCTCTCCAGTGCCATGAGCACACAATTTTCCAACACTTCCCTGGGCAGACTGTTCCAGGGCCTGACCACCTTTCATATGAAGAATTCTTTCCTATCTAAACCTCCCCTGGTGCAACTTTTTCCTGTAAGGTCCTGGTTTGGTCCCATTTTGGGTAGTTTCTGCCCAGTGGAACCCACTTGCCACCCAAAGCACAGGAGCTGACATTCACAAGGAGTCACAGGAACTCCTTGGAATGGGTTGACCATATAGAAAAAAAAAATTTAAAAAAGGTTGATTACACTGATATTTTCTGTCAAAATGAAAAATTAAGTGGAATTCTGGCTGGAGCAACTCTTTGCCCTCAGTTTGGGAATCCACGCAGTGACAGCCTGAAAGCTTCACCCTCCTCGTACCACACAGAGCGTCTGGGTCGGGTCTCGTTATTTATATTTTCTTCAAACATCAGAGCTTATTTTCCCTCACTTCCCCTTGATCCACAGACTGGAAGAATTTTAAAAAGACCCACACTTCTGCAGCAGTGCAAGCGCATTCAACAAAAAGATGCACCTGAGATGACCTTGAGAGAAACCCAAATTAATCTGCAAGGCGGAGACAAAGCATTCCTGAGCCGCTGCCGGGGCTTTGCAAAGCGGGATCCGGGCGGAGGAGGACGGGCATCCTTTATCTTCCTCTCGCTGACAGCCTGAGAAAGGCCGGTTCAGAGGAGCAAAACAAAACACTCACCTGCATGACAGAATAGTTAACTTAATCCCCCAAAGGCAAATCCTGTTAGCATGTAAAACTAGGAGTGATAATTGTAACCGGTTTTCAACCTTTGCTGTAGTGGAAATAATCACTTCAGCGCCGCTGCCTCGCTTCCCAGAGACTCCTTTCGGGGCAGATTATTTTAAACTAATCCAGCCAGGGGGAGCAGGAGGCAAGGAGGGGGTAAGACTAAAGATGAGGGGATATTTCAGACTGATGAAGTTCGGGCAGCCACAGGCTGGGCTGAGCAGCAGCTCTGCTTGAGAAGCAACTCCAAAGCAAAAATCCAAGAAAATGGGTAAAACCAGGCGGATTTGATGCAGATGGATTCAGTCAGGCGAGCCTGGTAAATATATTTTGCTGGGAGATAACAGCTTTTTTTTTTTCTTTCTTTCTTTTTTTTTTTCTTTCTTTCCCCAAGACAAAAGCCAATCTTTGTCTTTTGTGAGTGAGCTTGACCATCTGGACTTTGGAAAAGCATCTGATATTGTGCCACATGGGCAAATGATTAGTCAAACTGTAGGAGGTGAACATTATGATAAGAATTATGAATCAAAGAAATGCTTTGCCTTAAAAAAAAAAAGATTATAATAGATAATGCCAAAAAAGGAGGCAGCTTGGAGAGATTTTGCTGAGCAGACTGTTCAGTCACCACTCGCATTCAACACTTCCTTAACGATGGGGGACCAACACTCATCAAACTCAGAACTCTGGAGGCAAAACAAGGCAAAACAAGAAGTTTTGGCATCATTTGGAAGGAAATGATGCCTTTGGGAACCAGACTGACGGATTTGGAATGACATTCAATGGGACAAAATCCCAGGGGAGCTTTAAAAGATCAGTGGCAAGGGTGGAGAGACAGTGGAGAGGCCCCTGTGTGGTTGAGCTTGTCCTACAACAGATCAGGAGGCCCTGATGGCAAAAAGGCATCTACAACTCAAAATATTTCCAGGAGAGAGAAAAAAACCCTATTAACTGCTGCCTCAGGAACCCAAAATGCTGAGGAACTGCTGGAATATAAATTGGTCTTACTGGTCAGCACAGGAGGTCTCCCAGCACAGCATCTCCAAACCCAGGTCTTCTCCAGCCCTCTTCAAAGTCAGGATTGTCTCTGTTGGAACCCAAACCCGAGGATTTCCCACACTCAGGCAGCCCTGCAAGCCCCTTGGAAAGCAGGAAGGGATCAAGCAAAGGGATTTCAAAATAATTTAAACTGAATAGACTTGGGTGAATTTTCACGACCAGATACTTTGGGCAAACATTATTAAGCCTCCTTAGGTAATGTAATTAGAAGTTCAGCCCTTTTTATCTAAATATTGCACACAGAAAAATATCCATCATCTCATAAAGTGAGGAAAATGGCTTTTCCTTCTATTTTTTCTCAATAAAGGATTTTTTCCTTTAAAGCCTTCTTTAAGCAGGGGAACATTTCATGAGGAATCCTGGGCTTCTTGTAAGTGCATTTGGATCTCTCCTGAGTAAACCAGGAGGCAGATTCAGGTTCTACATCAAAATATGTGACAATAATCCTCTTCAGGTGGCTGCTTGAGAGAAGAGAAGGCAGCAGCAACAGCCTCTAAACAGAGAATTACTCAGCTTTATCCAGCAACTTCTGTCTTTATGGGCAAAACCCACTCACTGTGAGCAAGAATGGCCAGAAATTGAGACAAAATGGTTTTTAGTCAGAGGATGTCAACTTGCCAAACCTAAGATCTCACACAGAGGGGAGAAAAAAGCCATTTCAAATGACACATTTATTTACCCAGGACAGAGATTTTTCTGCGTCATCACAGAGTTTTCAATGGTTTAAAAAAAAAAAAAAAAAAAAAAAAAAACCAAATCCAAACAAAAAAAAAGGAAA
>VXBR01006638.1:21264-62150 GCA_013400215.1 Cisticola juncidis
TTCCCCCTGAATCCCAGTGTGTTCCCACTGAATCCCAGTGTATTCCCACTGAATCCCAGCATGTTCCCCCCGAATCCCAGAGTGTTCCCCCCGAATCACAGAGTGTTCCCACTGAATCCCAGCATGTTCCCACTGAATCCCAGCATGTTCCCACTCAATCCCAGTGTGTTCCCACTCAATCCCAGCATGTTCCAGCTGAATCCCAGTGTTCCCATTGAATCCCAGCGTGTTCCAGCTGAATCCCAGCATGTTCCCACCGAAACCCAGTGTGTTCCCACTGAATCCCAGCATGTTCCTGCCGAATCCCAGAGTTCCCGTTGAATCCCAGCATGTCTCTGCTGAATCCCAGCGTGTTCCCGTTGAATCCCAGCATGTTCCAGCTGAATCCCAGTGTTCCCATTGAATCCCAGCGTGTTCCAGCTGAATCCCAGCATGTTCCCACCGAATCCCAGCATGTTCCTGCCGAATCCCAGAGTTCCCGTTGAATCCCAGCGTGTTCTCCCTGAATCCCAGCATGTCTCTGCTGAATCCCAGCGTGTTCTCCCTGAATCCCAGCATGTCTCTGCTGAATCCCAGCGTGTTCTCCCTGAATCCCAGCATGTCTCTGCTGAATCCCAGCGTGTTCTCCCTGAATCCCAGCATGTCTCTGCTGAATCCCAGCGTGTTCTCCCTGAATCCCAGCATGTCTCTGCTGAATCCCAGCGTGTTCTCCCTGAATCCCAGTGTGTTCCCACCAAATCCCAGCGCGTTCCCATTGAATCTCAGCATGTTCCCACTGAATCCCAGCGTGTTCTCCCTGAATCCCAGCATGTTCCCTCTGAATCCCAGTGTGTTCCCTCTGAATCCCAGTGTGTTCTCCCTGAATCCCAGCATGTTCTCCCTGAATCCCAGCATGTTCTCCCTGAATCCCAGCATGTTCTCCCTGAATCCCAGCATGTTCTCCCTGAATCCCAGCATGTTCTCCCTGAATCCCAGCATGTTCTCCCTGAATCCCAGCATGTTCTCCCTGAATCCCAGCATGTTCTCCCTGAATCCCAGCATGTTCTCCCTGAATCCCAGTGTGTTCCCACTGAATCCCAGTATGTCCCACTGGCACACGGTGCCACAGGAGGCGCTTCCCAGGCGGCCTCCAAAGCAGATGGACAATGGCCGTGGCCTCCTGTTGGCCTCCACTTCCACCGCTTGTTTTTGAGGGAGAAATGGGAAGTTTGGCTCTTCAACAAGGGCTCTGTTTGTGAGCTTGGAGGACACACAAGGAGGAAAGCCCAGAAGAGCTGGGGCTGATTTCCCAAGCGCACACAAAGCCTCCTTTGCTTAACAAACCAGGGAGCTCAAAACACAAAACCTCTCTGCCTGGGAGACCTGCACCACCACTTCCTCATCAACTTCAGCACTCCACTATTTTGTATGACATTTTTTTTTTCCTTTTGGCCTATTTTCTGCATCAAGAGAATTTCAATTTCCCTCCAAAAGCAACTTGATAAAGATGATAAGAAGATGAAAAAAGTGGGGGGAAAAGTGTTGGCGCAGCTTTTCCTGAAGGAGATGCCTATAAACAGCTGTACTAGAGCATGTAATTCTTTCAGATAAAAGATATTTGTTATTTTCTAAGACACTTTAAACCCACAAGTTTGGTGTTAGGCCTGCACTTGGTTGTCAGATTGACACATCCTGATTAACCAAGGAGAATTAACCTCTCCAAGTGCAGAAAAAGCTGATTATTTAAAATACATCAAAGATTCTTTTCCAGTTCAGCTCACATGGACAGCCGGTTATTTTAAGTTGATCCACACAAATACATTTTTGGCTGCACATGTCCTGGCACCTGTGGGTTTGCTAATCTGCTCTGCCAAACCCTGGGCTTTTCCTGCAGCCACCTTGAGCCAGGCCTTTTCCCCTTGCCAGAATTCACTGGAGGGGGCTCTAAGGAAGGGCAGAGAGCAATGCCAGCCCCCAGCAATGTGTGCCCAAGCCTCTGCCACAATCCCATCCCTCCTTCCTCAACCCCTTCCACCATCTCCCACTTCCTCCTCTGCATGAATCCTGCCACTGCTGATTGGTGACACCATTAGCTTTTGCTGTCACCAGAGCTGACAATTCAAAAGGCCCTCGAGAGCTGTCTGCAGAAACACAATAAATGAGATCTCTTAATTAACGCCTCCCTTAACTAAATAAATTAACTTTATGCAGCTGATATGTCGTGTCTTCACAGTTTGAGGGTGACTGAGTAGCTGAAAACATCCCTCTCCTCGGAGCTATTGGGAAGAGTTTTTTGCTTGACAGTGTTTCTATAAACAAACCCGGCTCCGAGGTGGCTGCGGGTGTTGTGAGGGAAGGAGGGAGGGAGGGAGGCTGCTGGCAGCAGGCCAGCTGGCATTCCTCTGCTCCAGCATCCCTCAGCACCCAGGCTAACAGGAGAAAGTCCTCACCTGGACCAGGGAGGGGAAGAAACCCCTCTGCAACAGGAGAGATGTGGGATGTGGATCTTGCATCCTTCAGTGGATGCAGAGACAAGGCAACACACCTCCTTCCCTTCCCTGGAGGAAAACCAGCTGCAGCTATGCCAAAGCATGGAGAAAAAAGCCAAGAGTGCTTCACCTCCCAAGTGAAGGCTCCTGACCGCAGCCTTGCAGTGAGAGCCACAAAACCTGATCATAAAGATTAAACCAGAAGGGACTTGGGCACACAGGAGCTGGGGTTTCAGCCCTTCTGCTGCTGGGACAAAGCAGGTCCCACACCCCCACACACAGATCCCTCCTTAAACAGAAGTGTGGAAATGGCTGCACATCCAGACTTCACATCCAGCATGGATGGGCCCTGATGGATCCACTCACTGTGACATGGCTTAGATTTTCCACCCACACACATCCTTCTCTCCAAATCCATCTTTGTCAGGGCAGGTGATACAGCCAAACTGTCTCCAAAGGTGGCCTTTCCTTCACTTTTCCCTTCACTTTTCCCTTCACTTTTCTCTCCCTTTTAACCCAACAAGCAGGGTCTTCCTTGGGAAGGAAGGAAGGAGATCTGCGCTCTGGTCAGGATGCCCACAACTCATTCTCTATAAAGCAGCCACATGATAAAAGCCTTCTCTCTGGCCTTTGATGGCTGGGGAAAAAAAATCAAACCTGAAAGCTTACCACTAAAAAAGACATTCTCCTCCAGGTCTGAATCACCAGCACAGCTTTTGGTCCTTGAAGAAATGTGATAATCCAAGGGAACAGACTCAAGGCCAAAATCAGATTTATTATCCAGGTTATCACCGGGGCACCCTGCAGAGATGCAGCCAAGAATTATTTCCTCTTCACTTTCTTTTGCCTGGTGGAGCATGACAGAGAGAAAGACTCTTCCTATTTTTTTTTTTTTTAAGGAAAAATAATTAGATTTTTCAGGAGGCTTGGATTTAAAATCAATTTCCCAATTAAAAAGCGTAAGGTTTATAGTTGGTGCAGGATTTAAGCTGGGCCTGTTTGTTTGTTTTCTGGGATCGATGCACAACCCCCAAGTGCCAGCATTGTCACTATTTGGACAAGAACTCCTTAAGTAACCTTTGGGGGAAGTGTTTTCCTGCTCAAAAACAGTTTAAAGGATGGATAACAAAAAGAGATGATGCTCCTGCCAAGTGAAACCACACTGGGCAGCTAATATTGAAAGGCATTAAAAAGCAATGTCCACTTTCTTTGCAGGAGCAAGGAAAAGAGAGACTGGAGGAGGTGGATTCTGTGATGTGCTCTAAGGGGCTGGTTAACTACAAATTCCTCCCCTGAGGGGCACCATCAGCACCTTCTTTTTGCCCAGCTCCCTCCAAGGGAATTGGTTCAAGGCTAAACTCTCTTATCACCTACAAGCAGAGCCTGACCTGTGCCCTGCTGGCAGCAAGTCCTCTTACTTTGGGGTAGGGTCCTGTTACCCTGGTGGTTCAGAGCTGGAAGCTGATTATTGCAAGCCAGGAAGAAGCATTCTGACTTTTGCAGTGTTTACAGCTTTTATCACACAGAAATCCACCTGTGCCAGCTATAAAAACAGATAAAATCTCCCAGCAAAGCCTGCTCTCCTCAAGATCCCCTGTCACTAAGAAGTCCCTGCACTCCCTGGGATGTGCCCCCAAAAGCTGTAAAGTTTTCTACCACTTTAATCTGGCCTGTGATCCTGGCTTAGAGGAGCTCTGGAGAGAACCTGAACACTGCCAGGTTGGCACGTGGCTGTGCTGACCAGGGCCAGAGCAAGCTGGATCAATGCTTCCCTCATCTCAGCAAAGAGCAAGGGGAGAAGGAAGACAGGCAGGTTAAAAAGCTATTTTATATATCTTTCTTCGTGCAGCAGGGGAGATGTTTTCACACACAGAGCACAGGAAGCTCCTTCCTGGCCGTGTTTTCATTTCCTTCCAGGCATCAGGGGGATTTTGTCCCCTGCCACTGCAATGTAATGTAGATGTGGAGGTGGCCCAAAGACAGCTTGGAAGGAGGACAGGGAGAGGAGTCAGAAGCAGTGAGCGGTGCTGAGGGAGCTGCAGGAGCCTGAGGGCGAGGAGATGTTGGAAAGCCATCACAACAAAGTGAAGTTGTTGGAGGAGGGATGCCGGGGGTTGGCACCCTAAGGGAACGAGACTGCACACAGCCTCCAAGTCTTTTAGGCATTCTCAGAGCCCTGGTGCCACCAGAGAGCATTTGATGAGCTGAAAAAAACCCCTCACCTTGCATTTTAAAAAGTGTCTATCTCCTGCAGCCCAAGAGGGAAGAGTGGTGGAGGAGGGAAAAGTGCACACACCCCATACAAACTGCAGGGGAAGGAAGGAATTGGGAGACAGGCAGAACCCCAGGCTTGACACACACCTATTGATGGAAATTAGATGAGTTTGCCTGCAACTGCCTCCTTCCTACACATTTTTCCCCTCCCAAGTCATCCTTTGATCCTTCTCACTCAAAGAACCCCTAATTCTCATGGACCCATTTTACCAAAGTTTGAAAAGACACCAGGGATCAGCAGGATGGGAGCTCTCCCTAGAGGAAAGGAAGGGAGAGCTGCTTTCCTCATCTTTGAGTGAAGGGCTTGGTCCCACCTAAATTCCAGTGCCAGAAGATGTGACAAGTCCTGTGTTCAGCAGCTTTTTCACCAGGATATTCCTCCAAATAGAGAGGGAAGATCCTCCAGCTGCCGACAAAGGAAGAGTTTCTGGTTTGAAATTCTTACAAATTTCTTGCTTCCACGAGAGAGGCAGATATTCACTGAAGTTCACTCTTGAGTGAAAAAAAAAGCTCTCCCCTGGATAACCTGGGGTTCTGAGGGGAAACCAGCCCAAGGCCAAGGCTGTGTGGGGCTGCTGGAGGGGACAGGAGCTCCTGCATGCGCTGCCTCAGCGGTGTCGGATGCCCTGAGATGACATTATCACTTTTATTATCCTCAGCTCTCCTTCCCAGCTCCCAGGGAGTGAAGTGAAAGAAGTTTCTGAGGGGCAGGCAAGCACAAGTGCACTTTGGCAGTGCTACCAACACAGTGCCTGCTGCCTGTATCCACTGGGGCAAGACCTGGTGTCCCAGCCTTACTGGCATGGTGGCCCTTGCCCCTCCGCTCAAGATGGGATGTAACCCCTTTATTTGAGGATTTACAAGACACAAATGCATTTGCTGCATATTTCTCCCTGCCTGAGTCAGTGTCAGCCTCACTGGCTGCTTGAGGACAATGTTTGGAAGCTCACTTATTCCTTTTTCTTTGTTTGAATAACTTTTAAATCTTGGGTTTTTTTTGGTTCCCTGCTGCCTTCACGGACACATCTCTCCAATGACATTTCATTCATCCGGGGCCTGAGAGGGAGCAAAGAAATTGTTCACTCACTCCCCAGACAAGCCCAGGAAAGCAAATATTCCCTCCCATTCCCACTGTTCCATTAAACTAATTTTATGCATGAGGTGAGATCGCATCTTTTTTAAAAATAATAATAAGAATAATAATAATGAACACATTTTTCTCCAGTGACAGCAGCCGTGATGAGGTTTTGCTTAACCACAAAGTAGACTTTTCCAGATAGCACATCTACAAGCTGCCTGCTTCAAAATGCACCAGGAACAGTCAGGATTAGAGGATGAAGGAATTTATGAATCTTCCCGGGTTATTCCAGAGCAGAAAGGTTAAGGAATCACACACAAACCTGTTTCCAAAGCAGCGGATCGATGCCGGATCGAGGAATAATGGAATGATACTGGAACAAGGCAATGAACTAAGACCACTGAAGCAGAGATTCCCAGCTACTAACCTTGGGAAAATTAGGCTTAAACAAATCCAAAACAGGACTCTGGACACAGATACCAGATAGCACCCCACGGGAAAAAAAACAATATCCAAAGTGAGTACGGGAATCTCCAACCCCTACCTCACCAGCAGAGAGCTCAAGGATGACTCCACTCATTCCTGCCAAGCCCCAAACCCCAGCTGTAATGAAGAAGGGGAGACAAACAGATAAATCAAGTCCTTGCAGAGATGCCAAGAAAAGAAGAAGTAGCTTTTGGGGAGGAGAGAGCACATTACGAGGAGACGTCTCCGGAGAGAGTCTGCCTGTGCCTCGCAAGAAGGACGGGGGGGAAAGCTTTTAGCACCAGTTCCCTTCCACTTATAAATAAGAAAAGAGGAGACTGCAGTGCGAGAGGACGGCAGGCACCAGCCTCTCCCTGAATCCCGGTTTCTGTCCCCTCCGTGAACCCCGCGCCGTGCCAGGGCTGCCGCTGCAGGAGGAGGGAGAGGCGGAGGTGGCATCGGGCACGGGGGAGGCTCCGTCACACACGGACTCCTCTCCCGGAGAGGAAAGCTCAGACACACGGCGCCTATAATTAGAGGGTGAGAAGCGCGAATGCGACGGCGGAATTAAAAGCAGGGAGAAGTCCGGAGCAGAAAAGCAGAGCTGCAGCACAGGCGGGTTTGCAGCGTCTGACCAAGCCGCTGAACCTGGTTTGCTCTGCCAGGGCGCTCAGCATTCCCAGCCAGAGGAATTCTCACATCCATGAGGATGAGGAGGGCTAACAGAGCAACCCTGAGCACCCAACTGGCGGGATAAAGGAAAAAGCCCTTTTCCACAAGCAGGGAGGGAGATGCCTCCTCCATCATTTGCTCCCAGGGCTGAATGAGTGTAGCAGTGACTGCAGAGAGCTATTACAAGCAAAATTATGGACACTGAGGTCCCTGATTAAAGACCTGGACATGCTGTGCTAAGGAGGGCAGCTCTCTATTTGCAACTCACACACAAGGTCACAGAGCACAGGTCCCTCCAGCCAGAGGCCAGAATGAAACAGCTGTTTAACACAAAAGGGTGCCCAGACCTCGCTCTGTCCCTGCCACGGGCTGCCCTGGGCATCTAAGGCTTTGTTTGGGTGGTTGTGACCCAGAGGCAGCTGTGGCCTCCACACCTCCCCACCAGACAAGCCCAGCTGAATCAGCAGGGTCCATGTCCTCCCTGGACACCTGTGGCACTTGGCAGGAAAGGCCACAGAAGCGGGCAAAGTCCTGAATTATAGGAGGCAACAAAGACCTGGGAAGGGAGAGGTGCAGCAAAGCAGTTTGTGAGCCCAGTTCTCTGAGCATGAAATGGACAGAGATGGACCATTGCAGCACACACAGCAATCTCCTGGATTTCCCACCCCAGAATTCTGGTTTTTCCTTGTAGGAGAAAGTCAAGGCTGTTGGCATCCAGCACCAGAGGGCTGTGCTTTGGATTGAAGATACTGAACGCCAGCTCCTCACTCCCACTCGAGGGTGAGACAGAGCTGGAAGGGTTTGTTCCCCCTGATATGAAGTTACACCCATAACCTCTGCTCATCTGGGGACTCGAGCAGAGCTGTACCAAAGGTCTGACACCACAAGAGCTGAGGAACACCAGCAGTGCTGGGCGAGCTGGCTTCCCTGTCAATGCCTGGGCTCACAGCAGAGGAGAAAAACCGGCTGTGACAGCCCAGCAAGGGCAGCAGCGGGGCCGTGGAGCAGAGCCAAGGCACCGTGACCTCCCTGTCCTGCTCCGGAGAGGGGCAGTGCCTGGATCAGCCTCCTGGCTCATTCCACTCACACACAGAGAAGCCACACCATCAGCTATTCCCCAGTTATTTTTAGCAGCTGATGACTCTCCTGGAAGCACGCCACAGTGGCGGGTCACAGGGATGACTGCAGGAGGGACAAGCGTGGCCCCTCTGCCAGGACCGTGCCAGCAGCGGTGGCTGCCAGCCCAGGTTTGAAGGAGCTGCTGATAAAGGTGTCAGCAAACTGAGGGCAAGCTCCAGCTGCCACCTCTCCATCCTCATCCTTTCTTTTTCCTCTCACCTGGGGAGCACCTGCCTCTCCCCACTGCCAGCTCTGTCCTCATGTGTCCCAGAGGGGATGCTGGGCTGGCAGCACTGGCACAGGGAGAACCTTTCTCCAAGAGCACAGACAGAGTCCAGCAGGATTGCTGAAGAGGGAGAGAGGGCATTGCCCTTCAATGGGCTCAAGACCACAGAAGAAAGCCCTTCCTGGAGTGAACCTGCAGGGCAAATTGAACCAGCCAGGATCACCACTTCCCACAGCCCTGGCCAACACCTAAGTTGTCTTGGCATCTCTCTAGAATGCTGCTGGCCATCAGGAGAAGGAGCCCAATGCTTCAGTAGGGATTAGGCTGTAAACTAATGACATTTTCCTTTATGCTCCCAGATAGATACACCAGAGAGGCATGAAGGGATGCAGCTCCAGCTCCAGTAAGGAACTCGGCCAGGTTTTCTGCCTCATCTAACATATTCCCCCCAAAATAGTGTCTGGGACATCCCAGAAGCAATGCAGCAGGACAAGGGCAGTGGGAAGAGGAGAAGAGCAGCTGGAGTTGAGCACAGCATTGCCTCTGGGTTTGAGTTCCCACAGAGGAACAGATTTACTCTCCACCTGCACCCAGGGAAAACACTCCCATGTCTGGCACAGCAGGGCTGGGCTGGTAAAATCTCAATGTTGAGGCATCCCAAGCAAGCAGAGCCAAGGTAATGCTAAATAAATAAGGAGAAGGCATGAGGATCTCAATATTTCTTTCACTGCTTTAGAACCCAAACCAATAAAGGCAGGAATTGAGGAAGAAAGTGGGATATTCAGTGCTTTGAAGTAGTTCTACAGATGCATGGTGCAAAGGGCTTAATCTGGGGGGAGAACAAGACACAGCCAACTGCCTCGTACTTGGCTTACAAGGTTTGACCTGGTTGGGATCAGACTAAATACAATTGTGACAACGACAAAGCTGCCTCAGGGCCATGTCCTGTGGATCCATGGGGGTGCCAAGGAGCTGGAAGGAGCAGGCAGAATTTTGCAAATTAAACTCTTCCCAGTTCACCCCCTTTAAGATCTTGCAACATCAAAGAGAAGTTTGAGCACTCCCACCCGGTGCCCACAGTGTCTCTCACTCACCCCACTGCTGGGATTTGTCCCACACAGCCCTAATCCCTCCCTGATGCTGCCAGGGCAGCAGGGATCCAAACTGAGCCTTCTGCAGGGCTGGCTCCTCTCAGCCAGGGACCCCCACAGCCCTTCCTCACTGACCCATCCATGAGGTTTGAACACTCGGTTGCTCCTCAGCATAGGCACGCCCTGCTGAGAAATTCCCTGGTTTTTATCCTTCCACAAATGATTTATTCAACTTTACCCAGAGCCCAATTACACAGCATTAAGGGAATTAAACACCTTGATGTGTGCAAACTGTTGCTCTACTAATTTAGTTTGGTTGGTTGCATTGTTTAGGATTATTATTTTAATGCATTCTGATCTGATATCTGTCCTATTTTGCCTTACAAAAAATAAAAGGACTGATAAGAATGAATCTCAAACCCACAATAAGGACAGGGTTTAGCAAAAACTGGGCATTAAGGGGGTTAGAAACAGAAGTGTTTGAGCAGTGAAGCAGTAAGTGAGGAAATGAGGCGAAGCCTCACAGCGAGGGGTGTTTATTTCCCGCATCCCTCCCTCCCTGACTTCCCGATTGATCCTGATAACTAAATATATAATTGCAATTAACTGCAGGCAGAGTAGGGTTCAAACAGATGCACTTGGCAGTCCTTTGGCAGAGCAGTGTTCATGCAGAACGGCGGCAGCAGCACCGGCCCTGCTCCCTCATCAAGAGGAATTGTCTGGATGTCGGATGGAGCACGCACGCGGCTCGGGCTGCTTTAGCTGTGACACTCAGAGAATGTGAATGAACACAGGAGTTTTTAAAGGCCTTAGAGGAATTAGGCACCCAAAACACACAGGCTGACATTTAATTCCCCTGAAAACCCAGCGTTTCAACTACCTTGCTGAAAAGATTTCCTTTGATAATCCAGAAAGCTGACATAATACCCAACAAAGACTTCTAATTTTTCTCCTTTTTCTCCAGCACTCTTGGGATTCAACATTATGATTCGGCTGCTGGAGGAATTTGGTCTTATGCTTCTTCTTGCAAGGCCTCCAGCTTTTTGGGAAGTTCCACAGGGTTTCATTATGGTAATAAATGAAGAAAAGCTCCAGCTTAGGGGAATGGGTACAACCTGCAAGCAGAGAAATCCCTTTCCTTCCTCACACCCGTTCGCATCCATTTGCTGCCCATATTTTTAGCAAAAAGTCAACCTAAATATTGAACTATTGCTGCACCTAAACCAAATATAAACACCCAATCTCAGGAGCCAAGGGCATCACTGAATCCCTCCTGGGAGCATCCCTGCAGATGAGAAGAGTTCAGCCACCTCCCTGCCCCATCCCCTTCACAGCAGCTTGAGGCACTCAGGAAAAGGCACTCAAAAAGCCACAGAAGTTATTCTGCAGCACCTTTCATTTCCCAGTCCTAGAAAGAGTTGTCCAAAGGGGATGTCTCCCAGAAGGAGCTGTGCAAATGGGACAGCTCCCAGAGCTTAGACTGGACACTACTGCTGTCAGCATCCCAAGGCTGCTCAGCATCCATGGCTCCCGACACTCCGGATTTTCCCAAAGCCCTTCTCCATCACTGGGACAAGTTATTTTCAGGGCCATTCGATGCAAGGGCAGGAAACAGGCTCTGGTTACCATTTTTTGCCTGTTTAACCCAAACAGGAAACATCAGAGTCCCCTCTGGGCAATCTCTTACCTGTGTGGGTCTTGGCAGAGACACCTTGGTTGGAGGACACCACCTGTCCCCTGTCTGGACCCCTCCATGCATGAAGGACAAATGGACAATGAGGGATCGAGCACAGAGATCTTTAAAAAAAAAAAAAAAAGATTAAAAAGCACCAAGAGTGCTGCAGGCTCCTGACCATGTGGGGAATTTATTACTGTTAGAAGAAAGCCACCTGCACCAGAAGAGAGCAAAGCCAGCAACCGAGATCCATATCAGGTGACAGAAAGGAAGGTGGGATGTGATGAGAATTGGCATAAATAGGAGGCTGAGGCAGAAATCACAGGAAAATAAGGCAAGGAGAGAGTGCTGGGCTGCACGGCATCCCTGGGTCATCGGATCTGGCCCTCCTGCTAAAAGCAGGAAGGGTTTTATCCCCCTCTATTCCCACAGGAGGGCTGGTCCATGGTCAGATCACTCTCTAATTGTCAGAAACGATCTTCCAGTTTCCAGGCTGAGTTTATTCTGGGCCAGTTTGCCTGCATTTGTTCTTGTGCCAACACTATCCTCGGGCATAAATAGTTCTCCTTCAGTGCTGCTCTGCCCTCCCCATCTCCCACCAGTGTATTTATAGGCAGCTATCTTCCTCAGCTTCCATCCTGCTAATTTAATTAAGCCAGGCTTTCCTCTCCCCTCTGAACACACCAGCTCCATTCTTTTATTGTGTTAGCAGCCCTTTCCCAGCCCTGCTCTCCAGGCTGGCCCCAGCACCCCTCGGAGGAAAGCACAATGGCCAGCAGTGATCTCCCCTGGAAAACAGATGCTTGGGAGCCCAGTGCCTAATTGCAAAGGAGCAGAGATGGCTTCTCTTTTATCCTGTCAGCTCTTCTGGATCAGTTAAGGATCATAAATAGTTCTGTGGAGCACGAGCAGGCCCCGAGTGCTCAGTGTGTTCAGTTTACATTTCGGCTGAGTTGTCTCGCTGTGATCCCGGGCTCGTTCTTCTTTTTCCAATTATGCTACAGCACTTTGGGAAACCATACCATGTCCCTTGGATTAAATATTATCCTATTTGGTGCTAGACAGCAGCTCATATTGCAAAAGGAGAAAGCTGTGGCCAGCAGAGGGAACGACAACAGGAGTTTTCACTTCTGCTTTTCTCAGAAGAGGAGAACTCCATGGGATGTAAATATTGCTGAGCACTGGGGGAAGAAGTCCAACCCATGGGCTTCCTGACAGCTAAAGACCATGAAAAAGTGGCAAAATGTGCCAGCATGGGGTGATCCTGTGCAGGGTCAGAAGTTGGACTTTGTGGGTCCTTGTGGGTCCCTTCCCACTCAGGATATTCTACAATTCTTTTTTGTTTAGATATATGCCAAACAATGCCAAACCCATCAGATCTTTCACCGTGTTTCTCATTTCCTAGCTAGAAGATGGCATTCCCTTCAATATGAGTGAAAAGAGGAATGATTAATAAATCCAGCCTGAGGACCTGATGATCTCTGAGGCCCTTTCCAGCCTGAATAGTTCTGTGATTCACCCAGGGTACAGCTCAAACCCGGCCCTGAGGGAATTCCCACTCTCTTTCCATGAGGGGCTTTGTGTCTGGATATCACATCTTGAGAAAAGCAGAGGCACAGAGACCCAGAATCCTGTCAGAAACTCAGAGTGCTGTCTTTGCAGCTGGTAAAGGCTGACAGTTCAAGCAGGACTCTGCTGAAGAGCAGCTCTGCTTTTCAGCCCATCTGATGATGTTTATTAGCCCAGCAGAAAATGTTTTCTGCCACGTGTGAGCACCTTCTCACCCAGACCAGCCCTCTGGCTCAACAACTCCACACAAAACCCCAAACTTCTCACACTCCACAAGGGTCTCCTCATGACATCAACCAGAAAAGCTGTCCCTGGCACCACCAAAAGCAGAGGTGAAGGGGTACAACACTTTCCATGGCCATGAACCCAGGAGAGGCACCAGGGCTCCCCGTGGCAGAGCGGAGGGACACAGGATTGCCCCCTGTGCCACCATGCCCCTGTTTCCACACTCTATCCCCAAACTGCTCCTTGCAGGCCTGGAGACCATTCCTGGGAGGATTTTTGATCACCCAGCAAGCAAGACAGGCTCCCTCCAGCCAAAACTGAGGAGAAAAGGTGCAGCTGGAGACCAATTTGCTGTAGCGCAGCCACCAGAAATAGCGGAGAAAAATGGAAATATCCGCCAAGAATCCCCAGCTTTTCAATAAATAAGAAAAGCTGCTGTGGAGATGTAAAACAGGCAGGTGTTATTTGTAGGAAAGCCAATTGTGGTGGGGTGCAATAGAGCCAGAGGAACAGTTACCCACAGCCTCTCACTCTCATTTCTTTGTGGAAATCACGGTGCTGGCTGGAAAACACAAAAGCCATGACTGTTTCCAGCAGCGTTAGAAACTCAGCCAAAACATCAACCATTTGTCAGAATGACAGAACTAGCAAGAAAAGAGAAGGGGAAATATGTCCTTTTCAAGCACCTCCACAGGGGATTTGCAGCAAGTGGGTGATAAAAGTTAAGCAAATGGCCGGAATCCTCCAACACAACTCACTTCATTTGGGATTTTACACCTCTGGGTTCTTGAGGATTTTCTGAGCCAACAGTTTCTGCTCAAAGAGAGAAGAGCCCAAGACTCAAAAAGGTCTTGTAATAGGCTCTCTCAGGAAGAAACAGGCACATTTGGAGTCAACGCCTCCCAGCTAAGGTTTTTTAAGATCATTAATACCAAGAGAGCAACTGCAAAGCAGCTGGCATTGTTGAAATATTAACTTTTAATTGCAGTGTGGCAATTGCCTATAAGCTGTGCCCTCCTCCTGTGCAAGGGGCTCACAGGGGACAGGGCTGGCCAGGTTTCCCCAACCACTGCAGAGGAAGGAGATGGATGGGCAGCCCCAGGGCAGCATGATTGATTTCCCTCGTTAGCCAGGGCAGGAAGGTGGGATGGAAGGGTGGCAGCATCCCTGGGAGTGGGGTTTGTCTTGTTCCAGCTCAGTGTGAGCAATTAGTGACAGCAGGCAGGAGGAGGTGTCACGTTTTTGACATGGGTTATGTGTTGCACCACAGCTGGGGAGCCAGGCAGGATGAGCCCTTCCTTCCAGAACAAAATTATTATTAACAAAAATTAAAAATTATTTTTTATCCTTGTCCCTCCTCCAGCAAGCTCTCCCCTTTCCACACATGAAGCACAGGTGGAATTAGGCTCAAATATCTGATGCTGCCCAAGTGTGACAGAGGAAAAGGACTTCTTGATGATGAAGCCTCCAACCATGCTGAGTTAATGCTTGACATTAACAGCCTGACCCACGGGGAGAAGTTCCCAGAAAAGTTTCTTTCTAACTCATAAAGCTCAGTTTAGCTCTTGAGATCGATCCTTAGTTTTCATTTCCATATTGTTATCACTCCCAGCTCAGTGCCCATAACGTTGAAATCAAATCTTACAGTGAGACTGCAAAGGGGATGAGTAAGAAATCACTAAAAACTTCACCACTTCCCATGGAAAATTCTCCTGCAATCTCATTTTTAAAGGCAGGTTAACAATGGTCTGGGGCTCGGTGGTTTAAGGTGGTTTAAGGTTTTTGGAACATGAACAAAGGCACCAACCATGACACTGTGACACCCACAGCGTGATGAATGTGTGAAGCAATCACTACCACTGGCCATAACAGGAATGAAATCTGGGAAATGGTGAATCAGGGTGGGAAGGAGGAGGAGAGAGCACTGGAGGGGTACCAGAGGCACGGAGTGATGGAGCCCCTGGCTCAGTGGCCATTAATGGATGCAGAGAGGGAAAGGCTGGCTGGATCTTTCATTGCTCCCTCCAAACCAGCTGCATCCCCTGCTCTAAAGGAAAATAAACAAGATCTCATCTGAGCACATCACTCCAACACCCTGAGCTGCTGCTGAGCCCTCTGCTGACATCCCAGGATCTGGAGGGGGCTGGTCCTCAGGAAAAGCTCCACACTGGCAGTTTTTTGTCCTGGCTCAGCCCCTTGCTCCGAGGTGGGAAGAGGGCATCTGCCTGTGTGCATAATTGGGCACGTAAATAGGTCAGCACTGGCTCCTGGGGCTGCTGCAGACACAGATGCATTTTCCTTGCATCCTTAGGCAAGCTGGAAAATGTCACTTCCTCGCTCAGCGATCACTAAACATTTTGCTGCCCTCAGTGCCCACCTGCTCCACGTCTGCCGTTCTGGGAATAAGCTGGAAGACGAAGAACAGGTTTCTCTTTCTTCATGCATTTTGTTTGATGTTGGTTTCTTTTTGTTTAAAGGCACACAGAGTGATTTAGAGCCCAAAACCGAGGCCAATGCCCCGATCCACTTCTTGTCCCTGCTCTTACCTGGGCCTCTGCAGCATCCTTCACCTCCCTTCTTATTTTAACTGTGCAAGGAAAACCCCTAAACCAGCAAGTTTTTATTGGAATCTGAAAGCCAAGCAAAGCCCACGGAGCAGAGAAATACCTGCAGAGGGGTGAGAAGCTGCTGCACATCCCAAGGGCAAGGTCCTGACCAGGGAGGTGCCAGTGCATGCAGAAGGAGGAGCACACATGCCAGAGGGGCTATTCCCCTGAGTCCTGGCTCCTCCACCCTGAGGAGGAACATCTGGAACAGGAGCCAAGTTCACACACAGGTCTGTAATTCTGAATCCTAATTCTAGGATTCTGCTAATTAAAACAAGAGGACTCACAGCAGTGTTTGAACCAAGCATGGACCTGGCAAATCCTTCCTGACTGGTGTGGGGGCAAGGGGAGAAGATGAAATGGATGAGCCCGAGAGAAGGAAAGGAGCAGGGACACTGAGCAAAGCTGAAGGTCTCCAGGAAGGTAGAAGGCAGCTGGAGATGTTTGTAAAAATGACTGTGCTATCTCCTAGCAACAGATGCCAGCAAAAAGGAAAAAAAAAAAAAAAAACTATGAGAGAGGGTCAGAAGATTGTCTTGGTAGAGGAAATGGGGGTTTTGCCAAGTCTCACCCCTCTGGACCCTCATCCCTCCCCTGTTATTCACATCACACCAGTGTCCTCATCCCAGCCAGGCTGGTTTTGCCCCCAGGGCCAGGGTAAGAGGTTTGGGTGTTTTCAGCCCCACTCACAGCACCTCTTGTTCTCTCTCCCCAGCTTAACTTGGGGCAATTGGGCCACAATAGCTGTGAAGGGCAACCAAACATCTTGGTAGCTTAAAGGGGGACCCCAAAATGACAAGTAGGATGATGCTCAGCTGAGAGAAGCACTCTGGGGTCTTCTTCTGCTCAGTATTTCAGTCTCCACCTGCTTCCCTGCAAGAGTATCCATCTGCAAACAGGGCAATATTTACAGACCCCAAAGCATCTGGCACCAGGATGCTTTAACCCATTAGGAAATGGCTGGAGGACACCACACTCAGGGCTTTTAAAGACATTTGGAGGGGGAAAAAACCTGTGTCTACAGAAAAATCCCCCCTGCCCATCCCCGTATCAATTACAGAAGAGGCTTTAAAAGGTTTCAGTAATGATTTCTTGTCAATAACCTGGATCTTCAAATCCCAGCGTTCTTATTCCAACTCTCCTGGGAGCAAGACATCCCAGCAAAAAGGGACACACCACAGACACATCACAGCACAGGAAAGATAATAGGAAGGAGATATTGGGCAGAGAAAAAAAGATCAGAGACAGCAATCTGTAGGAACAGAGACAGATCACGAGTTTAAAGGAAGGTGATTCTTCACTCTACGCCTATACAAATTATTTTCTTCCCTCTGCAGCTCCCTCCTCCCCTCTCCCCTGATGATTTGAAGGCTTTGGGAGCTGCAGTAAGTGTGACTGTTTTTCCGTGAGACTCAGCCAAAGATTTAAGTAGGCAGGAGGAAAGCACTCTTCTTTTCCATCAACGTTCAATAGAGAGAGAGGGGAAAAAAAGAAACAAATAAAAAAGAGAAGAAAAATCAGGAAAGAGTCCAAGCTGCGAATCGTTAAAAGAAAACACAACTAGGAACATAAAAACCAAAGAGATGGAGTGGAAAAATACATCCAGGAGATCCTTCCTCCCTCCAACCCTTCTCATGTGTGTAAGGTTTTAATGCAGAGATTCATCTGCAAAGCTGCTGAGCCAGAGCTGGGCAGACTGGCCTGGGAGGAGCCTTCTCCTTCAGACCTTCTGGTAATTTCCAGGAGAGACCTATGGGAGGATGCTGGCCTTGGTTTGCCCAGCCCTTGGGTGATAAAGAGGGGAAGCACAGTTGTTGGTTGTGATAAGGGTGCTCTGTGGATGCTGATTATCAGCTGATTATCAGTTATCTTGCTAATCCAGATCTCTGGGTCCAAACCCCTTTTCCCAGCCCCACAAAGCCCTCGTGTGAGGCTGGGGCTGTTGGAGGCAGCCTCTTGTGCTGTGGAGGTTTTGTGACACATCCCATGGGCTGGCCTGGTTTCCTGAGGGGAACAGGGAACACACGGTCACAACATCCATCTCTCCTTTCCTTCACTGATCAGTTCTGAACCTGTCAGCCCATTTTAACTCCATCCAAACANCCCACACCAAAAAAAAAAAAAAAAAAAAAAAAAAAAAGCAGAAGAGATTCACAGGGATACCCACTGGGTTCCACAGGTGTCATCCTCCCCAGTGAAAGCAGGAAGGGAAATCATTTTCCTGATTCAGAGGAATTCCTACCGGGAGAAATCACACAGGATCTCCACACAGAGCCCAAGCACTGGCAAAAGAGCAGGGGTTTGGGTCTTGCAGATCATGGGCTGGCTCATTTTCATTACATCAGGGAAATCCAGTGGGGTGGAACAGCAGAAGCTGCTGTTGATGCCACCAGAGCTCACCCTCAGACACGTGGCTTTGCAGGAACGCGCTTTTTCTGTCCTTCCCGTGCTCCAGTGGCATTCCCAGCTCACAGAAACAGGAGTATTGCAGGGTGAGGGCTTGGCTGATTATCTCCTTTCCAAGACCTTCATCTTTCTTTGCCACCAAACATTGCCTGGAGCCTGTCCAGAACTTTCCAGGAGCACAGCGTCTTGAGTGTGCATGCCTTGCAGCTTTTCCATTCTTCTTGATGTTATAAAACTGTCTTGTAAAAGCAAAATTAAAGGCTTGAGTGCTGGCCACAAAGCCCTTTCCATGGCCATGTTTTCTGTTGTGTGCAGCTCCAAGACAGAAGGAGGGGGGCAGCAGGGGGGAGAGAGCTTTATGCATTAAACTTCTTTATAAATCTATTGAAGGTATTTCATCACTTCCCGACATTCCTCTATAAAACCCACTCAGCTACGTTTACAAATTATAAAATTAGCTTTATGTGCAGGGTCCAGGCTAATGGCACAGCTAAATCCAGGGAGCAGGAAGAGTAGATGCCTCTCCCTTGCCCATGGTGGGATTTATTTTGCAGCATCCCTTCCTGGAGCAGAAGAATTTCCCTCCCAAGCCAAACCTTTCAAAGGTCAAAAGAGGTTTGACCACTAAGTGGAAAGTTTTGGAGCTGCCACGTCTGTGGGGAGCACATAGAGCTGGATGGCTCAGGGCAACATCTGTGCTCCACAGAGAGACAAAACATTTCTGGAAAATGAGGGAATGCAGAACTGTAACCCCTGGCAAGAGAGGTTGAGTATATGGGATGGATGGAGAGGGGTGCAGTACCGAGGATATTCAGGGAAAAGGGAATATTCAGTTTAATATTCAGTTTCCATTAATGTCCCACACAGGTGCAAGCCTGGCTGCTGGGTTACTTGGTACCCTGCCACGCTGTTCAGGGAAACCTTGGCAGTGCCAACCTTCTTCCCAGTGGCCTGGCAGTCCTTGCTTGGCAGGACATCCCCAGCACAGGGCTCTGGGGAGTGCTAAAAACCCATTAGAGGCAGGATGGGCATCAGTGTGAGCTCAGCACAGCCCAGCTGCCAGGAGGGGAGGGGGAGGCTCTCCAGCCCCTCCTGCCCAGCTCCCCTTGCCTCTCCAGCCCCTCTCCCTCCTCCCCAGGGCACAGAAAGAAGCCTGATGGTGCTTCCCTGGTCACTGGGTGCTGCCAGCTTTCCCCAGGCCTGCCAGGAGGGGTCTCCTGGCAGAGCAAGGTCACCTCCTGATGCTTTTGACCACTTGCTGATGCTCCCAGTGCCAGGGAGCAACACTGCAGGGCAGGAAGGAACACATTTCACTGTTCCCTCGTGCTGGAGGAGGAAACAAAAGCTAATCAGCCTCCAGCACAGGGGGCATGAAGGGAACAAGCATCTTGAAGCTTTACTTCTCTGTTCCCTTTAAAAAAAATAATTTCCCTCTGTAGAGTATTAATCACCACAAGTCAGCCTTAGGAAGAGTTATCCATGCAGGGACTGCAAGGACACTGTGTTAGAGCAAGATTATTTACTTTTATAACCTTTACAGAAACAAGAGATAAGTGCATTAGAACAACTTGCTCACACACAGCAGCAGCAGCAGCAGGGACTGTCTGATTCATCCCTGCACCTCCCACTGGAGATGCTGCTCTGGATGCCAAAGGGAGAGCTCCCAAAACAGCACTGAACCATGCTGGGGTGGCTTGGGAAGTGGGCTTGGCCTCTGAGGGGCAGTGACACTCAGGACCAGAGGCCACCCAGGGCTGCTCATGGCACTGTGGTGGCACCAGGCTGCTGTGCTGGTGGCACAATCAGCACCCTCAGAGGTGCTCAGCTGCTCCTGGTGGGTTTTCCTCTCCAGCAGGCACTGGCAGGAACCTCCTAAGCTCCCTCAGACAGGAGTTTTCCAATGGTTCAATCATGGAGAGCCTGCAAGAAACTGAGAGTCCTGCCCTAACAACCTCAGCTGCAGCTCAAAGGGATGGATGCTCTCCCCTGAGCCAACAACTGAACAACATCCCTGCTCTGCTCCTTCCCTCTCCCAGCCCTCTGACAAAGAGCTCAAGGTCTGCAATTTCCCTGCCCCCTGGCATTGTGGCCATGCCCAGAAACCAAGCACCAAGGGTCAAATACTGAATTTTGGGGAGGCGTTGCAATTTTCCAGCAAATTCACCTCCCCCTGCTGCCACTCTGGGATTGCTTTAAAAAAAAAATCAAAGGTGCATGGGAAAAAACACAAGTTGCCTCCAGTCTCTGCTAGGATGAGCCAAACCTCAAAGTGAAAATGTTCTACATCCCTCATTTCCATTTGCCCCTGAACTTGTGTCTTGCACCTCTGGAGCCATCTCCCATTTCCACAGAGCTTTGTGGGTGATGTCCTGATCTACAGACACAGAAGGGAGTCTTTGTTTACAAGATAAGAGCCACTAAATGCAAATAAAAAGCCCCAAATAGCTCCACATCAAAGAGGGTCCATATCTACCCTTTCAAAGGCATCCAGGCTGCAAAACACCACAAGCAATGGCTTTGTTTGGAACATTAAATATGATCCTGAAAACATCTCCTGTGTGAAAACAACATGCATATGAGTTTGTTTATGCTAGAACTTTAATCTCTAAGATAACAGGTCTCCAGAGCTTCTTTTAGGCTGAAAAATTAATACCAAGCAATGATTCAAGGTGTATTGGGCTGCCATGGCCAGGTTTTGGTGGGAATATTTTATGGAGGGTGGAATCCCAAGGGAAAGACCCCCCTGCAGCAGGAGAAGGATGAGGAGGAGGAAGAAGCAGTAGAGACAATAAATGTGTGATAAACTGACCACAACCCCATTTCACATCCCCTGTGCTGCTGGGCAGGGAGAAAATTCAGGAGTGAAACTAAACCTGACTAGAAGGGAGGAGTGGGGGCATTTTAATTTAAGATTTGGGTTTATTTCTCATCACCTCTCGGGATCGTTGTTCCCTGAGATTCTCCTCGGGGTTTCTGTTCCCCGNAAAAGATGGGGGACGAGAGCAAGAACAAGGAGCACAGGGGCCACTCCCCAATTCCTCCAGCTTGTCTCTTCACCCCCATATGCTAAGAATCCTAATTTCTATATTTATATTCTATAACAGACTAGCTACTATTTATTTTTACATTCTTAGGGTTTGTGATTCTTCCTGCATGTGAGTATTCACTGCCATGGCAGGGATCAGAGGCAGTGTCCTCCTGGGCTCTGTGTGAGGCTCTGAGCCCCCTGTACAGATCCCAGACCCCCTGTCCGGTCTCCAAACCCTCCAGGGTGGCCACAGGGATGTCCTGGACTCTGACAGTCACCCTACTGCAATTTGATTGGCAGTAAATGAAATTGATTTCCCCAAGGTGAGATCTTTTTGCCCATGATAGTAATTCCAGAGTGATCCTTCCTTGTTCTGATCTCGAGCCTTCCATTAAATTCTCCCTCCCCTGCCCAGCTGAGGAGGGGAGTGAAGGAGCAGCTTTGCTGGGCACAGGACATCCAGCCAAGGTCATCCCACCACACAAGGTCTGGAGAGGCTGGGAATGATTCCCTACAGCAGCAGGGAACTGTGCAGCCCTGATTTAATTAAAGCCTCAAACACACTCCAAGCCACACCATCCATCCACCCATCAATATGATGAAAAGACTGCAAGTTCCTTAAACTCACCCAGCCACCTCATGAATCTCTTGGTTGGGAAAGTGAGGGGAAATGAACTCTCACTTTCTTCCTCCATTTCCACACGAGCCTGAGCAGTTTTGCTGCTCCTGGGACGTGCTGTGCAGTGAGCAGGGAGGGGGCTCCAAGCAGGAGCACAGCAAACCCCACCTTGCTGGGAGCCCATCCTGCAGCCCATGTGTCACTGCCCCTCCAGGTGCTCTTCTCCCAGCACCATCCCATTTTCCTGTGTCCCTTGGATGCCCAAAAGGATCCAAGCCACCTCCAGGCTCAGCTACACTACAGGAATTATTTCAGGCACAGGAGCACAGCCTGGGGGCTGCTCAGATTTTCCTCCCTGTTTCTCCTGGATTGCACTGGTGTTTTACTCTCCATTTGCAGAGCAGTGAAAACCCAGGTCACTTTTCACAGGCACATCCCACATCCCTGAGGATGGACACGGCTCCAGCAGCTGCCTGAGAGCTCAGGGATGAGACCTGAGACAGGAGAACTCTCCCAGGGCTCTGCAGGGCCATCCCTGGCTCAGGAGAGACTCCTGACCCACCTGGGAGGGGAGAAGCCAAAGGGATTTAAGTCCACACTCATGGTTACACATGCAAGGAACATTTTCCCACAGCAGACCACAGGAAAAAAAGGAAACATTTGCCAGAATGAAAGTGTCAGTGCCATGCAGCTCTCCCTCTGCTTTGTTTGTTTTGTTCATGGGGGTTTCAATCAGTTAATAACAACGTGATCCTTGGATTTACTTCCTTTTGGTCGGGGAGGTGGGATCATCCTGAGCCAGCTCAAGAAAAACCACTTCTTCCTAAAAAAAAATTTAAAGCAAGGAGAAAATTTGGGTGTTGGGAAGGAAGATTCAATGGGGAAGCTCCAAAGAGCATTTTTTTAAAGTTCACATTAGTTTCATTTTGGCTCCAAACATCTCTTCAAAAAGCAAAGTCAAAGCATCTAATTTCAAAAATGTACAAAAAAGTGGTTTGATTTTTTTCAAATTGCTGCTTTCTGTTGTCATCTTTATGTTGAGTTCAACACAAATGATTCCAGCTAACCTGAAATGCTATTTTTCAACAAATGAATGCTTTATAAGAAAAATAAAAGAGAAAGAAGGAAAGGAAGAAAGCCTCATTCTTTAGCATCTGCGTGTGTGCTACACTCCTAATTTTTAGTTGTTGGCTTTCTGCTAATCGCACCAAAAAAAGTGGCTGAATACATCATTCTTCTCACAGGTGCATCCAGAGGGCTGACAGAACAATAAAATTAGATGGTGCACAAGAAAAATATAGAAAAATAGAAAAAACAAGAAAAATACAGAGTGTGGCTGGATGGGAACCACTGGTGGCACCTACAGAAACTGAGCACCGGCGTTAACACTTGGAGCTTGCATCACTAAAGCTCACTTTGCATTTAGGTTTCCCACCTCATGGCGTGGCTTATATGCTCCTGTGATCCCAAAAATACAAAGTGAGGAGCCTCATTCTGCCTGGGAGTGACCTCAGGAAGAAGGGCTCTGTGCCTGGAGCTGGCTTTGCGCTCCCTCCTCGCCCAGAGCAGCGCTGCTCCCCCGGGGAACGCGGCTCCAGGGCTGCTCCCTTCCCTCATTAAATAATTCTGACTCATGAACACATCAGAAAACTCACGCTGTGCCCTCTGACAGTTTAGCTCCAGAAAGGCAAAGTTTGTCCAAGAAATCCTTTTGTGCAAATCATTCGGGCAGCATTACTCATGTTTGTCCCTTCCTCGCCGAGACAGCTCCGGGAATTTGTGTTATTTTCATTGCCTTCCCCTGCACCCTCATCCATCCTGACCCAGTGAACTTGCAACTTTATCTCATCTTCCTGCAGCGCTGGATCAAGACAGAGCTGCTGCTTCTGGCCAAGAGGAATGGCCTCAAATGCAATTTTCATCCTTTATTTTATTTTATGGACAGCCCAAGTGTCTCTGATATCCCAGTCCGGGCTGGCTTTTGGCCTTCAGAAGGGTCTGACCAATAAGGAATAACAGGCTAAGGACAGGGCTGGAAGGTCAAACATTACTGATATTATATGTATACATCTTTATATTATATGTGTGTATATTTATATACATACACCTCCATTGCTTTTATTTATACAGCTCTGATTATTTCTCTTTCCCTCCTGATTTTTTTTTGTTTTAGCCAGGCAAACTACAGACACCTCTCATGCCCACAAGATGATAAAAAGATGCCCACCCATGCAAAAAGATGATAAAATTGCTCCTAAGAGTAATCCTAAAGTCTCTCAGCCTTGCACATTTCAGGGCCCACAAGCACACACCTCCTTGACTCACACCCTAAGGTAAGAAACAGCTTTTCAGGAATTTTTCCAGCTAAGAGAAAAATGCCCTAAACATCTGATATTTCCCCATCTCCCTTCAAATCCCAGCATAGTTCTGGCAGATCTGCACATTTGTATCCGACTGCTCAGCAGGGAAAAGCTCTTTCTGAGCCACCTCCACCAAATAGTTTCTTCTGACATAAATATGAATTGAGGTTATGGCCCAGTATGATCTTCCCAGGAAAAAGTGGAGATTACATCAATGTGACCCATTAAAGCAATCTTAAATACCCACTGATGGTTCATTATTGCAAGTTACTTTCCTTCCTGATGTAGAATTTATTCAATATATTGGAGGGGGATAAAGGTCTCCAGGAAGGCATCGCCTGTGCACCGCATTAATAAAAAGGGACAGCGCAAGGGAGGGGCCTGACAAGTTGGAAGAGGAGTTTCCATTTACACAACCCCACTGGATAAATCAAAATCCTCCTCCTGTAGGGCATGGAGGCCAGAAGGAAAACTTTAATTAGGTTGTAGCCAGGTGAGGGTCAGGCTCTTCTCCCAGGAAAAACAGGACAGGGTAGAGGAAATGGCTTCAAGGTGCAGCAGGGAATGTTTAGGTTGGATATGAGGAAAAAAATCTTCACTGAAAGTGGGGTCAGACACTGGAACAGGGAAGTGTTGGAATCACCATCCTTGGAAGGGTTTCAAAAATGTGTGGATGTGGCACAGTTTAGTGGTGGCCTGGGCAGTGCTGGGTTAATGGTTGGACTCTATGATCTCAGAAGTCTTTTCCAAACCAAAGGATCCTGTGATCCTAAGAAGGAGCACATTGAGCTGCCAGTTTGGCTTAGGTGCAGAGGAGGGGGTGAGGTGCTCCCCAAATCATCACCCCTTGCCCCCTTCCCATCCCCTGTGCACAAGGTGGTGACAGGAACTTTCACCAGACAGGTAACACAGCACTTCACAAAATCCCCTCTTCTCCTGTTTTACTCTTTGTCTCTGCAGCCTGGATCTGAATTTACAAACATTTTGCTGTGGGTCAAGTCTAAAGGACACTGGTTGTTTTCTTTGCATCTATACGATTCAATTTTAAAAATTTATTTTTCAAGGAGGATTTTGTGCTATGGAAGGAAAAACCTCTTGAACCCAAGGCTGAGAGAATCATAGAATTGTAGAATCACAGATCCATTTAGGTTGGAAAAGGCCTCCAAGATCATCAGCTCCAACCTTTGATTGATCACCAGCTCACAACCAGATCACATCCAGTTGTATCTTGAACAATTCCAGGGATGGTGACTCCACCACCTCCCTAGGCAGCCTTTTCCAATGCCTGCCAACCCTTTAGGTGAGGAAATTCTTCCTGATGTCCAACCTGACCCTGCCCTGGTGCAGCCTGAGGCTGTTCCCTCTTGTCCTGGCCAGAGAATATGAGCACTTTCTGACTTTTCCCCCTGCAGGCACCCAAACCTGCCCCGAAGGGCCAGGAGGCTCCTGGGGGTACCTCTCTCCTGAATCCTTGAGAGGAGCTCAGGCCCTTTGTGGGCTGAAGCTTCAAGGGGACATGGGGCACATCTTTCTTTCTGGTCATTCATAAAACAGAACATATTAACACACAAAATACAGAGGTCTCTTTAAAGAGGTGGATTCGGGTCCTTTGCAGGGAAAGGTTCTCAGCATCAGGCAGAGGGTTTTGTGCCAGGGAGTCAGGATTGCCTCTCCTTCTCCTCACACCCTGGGCTCCTGCTTGCAGGGCCTGTCCCCAGCTCCCAGGACACTGGAGGGGTCTTGGGATGTCTTCTGCTCCCACTGGCCCAAAGCAGGGGGTCCTCACATCCCTAAAAAAGCTGTCACACTCCTTATCCCCAACATCACCCACTGTGAAACTGGGGACACCTGCCCAGGGCAAAGAATGCTGGGAGTGAACACCAAACTGAAACCTGCCTTTTTATCCCCCAAAAAGTTTCCAGTGGCATCTGCTTCTTTATTTGCTCCAACTCTCCTCCAATTTTCTGTCTTCTTCGTGCAGCTAATTAATGAGTCAATTCGTTAATATTTTTTTCAGCAAAAATTCTCTTCCCATCTATTAAGCGGCCGTGCCAAATTTTTGCCTTAATTATAAACAATACCTTTTGTTTAAAGCTTTCTGCAGAGAAAACAGCAAAGACTTCTGTCTCCTCACAAGACAATTATTCAGAGTGTTATCAGCAAATCTTCATCTCCAAGGAGGATTTCTCCCAACACAGTCCACCCACCTATAGATGCACTCAGGACTACAATCAATACATGTTAATTAAGCCGTAGCCCACTCCAATTAAAATTATAGGATCTGAAGGACAGACATTTGTTTTTGTCAGTAAATTAATTTAAGCATTCATTAACTTTAATTTTTAAATTATATATCACTTTAATGATAAATAATTCCTCTCATTACAGAGGAAACATATGGAAGGGAAAGATAAGATGGGAGAGACTTGGACCCAGGGAGGAATTTGTTCCCGGGCGCTTCCCTCTCCTTCGGCACATCAGCAACCCCATTTATGTCAGCAAACCGGGCTCTCTCGAAAATCTGGCTGGCAAGTGCAGTGCTGAAATAAGAACAGAGATCCTTTGAGTATCTCACCTCCTTCTCTGCTGGGAACATGAAAGCTTGGCTGTGAAATCTCAGGGTTTTAGAATAGCTGAAACTTTGTACAGGCTACCAAAATAAACACTTTTCAACGCAAATCAAAACACTACCATGTTAACAGGTTTGTTAATTTATGGAGAAAAGAGCAGGTTGTTTTACAGCTTAACCCTTCCTGCACAGAAGGCAGGCAGGGAGAGGTGGTTTATAACGTGATGTTTGTGCAGTGTCCTGCAAGCTGAGTTAAACCTGCTGTGGCAGTAATTAATATGGAGCTAATTAATCTGGAGCAGGCCAGCAATATTTGGGGCCTCCTTTTCCCAGCAGATGCTTCATGGCACAGGCTGCTCCACAGAAGGGGTTTAACCCTCAGCACCTCCCAGGGGTCTGCCCAGAGCTCACCCAGCAGTGCCCACCACACCCTCACTGTGAATTTTCCCTGCTCTGCTCAGCTGATATCCCCAAGCCTTTCCCTGCTGTGGGAAGCAGAGCTCACCTAGCAGTGCCCACCACACCCTCACTGTGAATTTTCCCTGCTCTGCCCCAGTACAGATCTAAGCTGAAATCCCCAAGCCTTTCCCTGCTGTGGGAAGCAGAGCTCAGGAGGGTCTGACATTCCCAAGTGCTTGGGGATCACAAGCTCTTCACTCCCAGAGCTGGGGTGCTGCATAAACAGCAGCCTGCACTCCAGCCTGCTCCACACAGACCCTGCCTGGGACCTGTCAAGTGACAGAAATCAAACCAGATTAACTGAATAAATCATTGGCCCCAGAGCGCCTCCGCTCCTCGAGCTGTGCTGGACTGGGGAGGACTCAGCAGCTTCACAGCTGATGGGGCAAACAAACAGCAAAACAAAATTAGTCAGGGGATAGACTGACAGGAAAAGGGGAAAAAAAAAAAAAAGAAAGATAAAAAAAGAAAAGCAGCAGGTCTCAAGCTCTTTGGAGCTTTAGACCTACAGACTCTTCTGACCATATTTCTTCCTTTGAAACCACTGATTATTCCTCTTCCAAGCCTGATTTTGCTGAGATTATCATCACAAGCCATTCCTGCTGGGTTCTTAGGACACCACATCTGCTCCAAACTCCTGGAGACGGGGAGAGAGTCCTTCTCTGAGCCCCACTGCACGAGCACTGTTCAGAAACACCTCTCTCCTGCCTTTAATCCAAGAGCCAAAGTAGGAGTCAGTGGCCCAGCCAGGACTTCCAGAGATAACCCAGGACTGCTCACAGCCAGACAAGTAACAACTGCTTGTACCCACATTAAGCAGAGCAGAGCCTCCCAGCCTTCTCAGAGCCAAAATTCCCTTTTTCCACCTCCTCTGACTCTTGACATCTCCTGTCTCGCACTGTGTCACCCCCTCCACCCCAAAATGCCAAAATTAACTGTATTTTCCCTTCTCAGGATCCACACCCTTCCCTCCCCACAGAGAACCATCCCTGGCAGGGTGGCTTTGCTGAGAGCAAGGGGTTCCTCCTGCAAGGAGAAGCACTGCAGCCTCAGCTTCCCCTTGTCAATATAAAAGTGAGCAGGGGATGCTGCTTTGAGCAGTCTGAGAGTGGGACCTGCAGCTTGGAAAACTCCTTTAGGAGGAACACACAGGACCTGTGCAATGCAGAAGGGAAATGGGGCAGTGAAAGAAAAACTATGCAAAATATTACTTTATTAGTAATCTGTTTACTTCACTACTGCAGAGATTTAGAAAAAAAAGCTTTCTCCCCATTTATCCATTAGCTCCTCTTCCATCCAGCTGCACTGCTGAATTCCCATATTTATGACATCAGTGCATGTTGCTATAGAGATAATTAATTAATGCAACATAATCAAGTCAGCAATTTTACTACTTTACAGCTTAACACAGGACTGGAAATAGAGTGGGGAGAACACCAAAGCTCAGTTCTGAAAAGCAGGGGTTTTAATGGTCCTTTAAGCACTGAGAGTTGGGTCTGAAAGTCATTTCCACAGCACATGAAATGTACCACATTTGGCATAATCACTGCCATTAGAAGCCCAGGGAAAAATTAGAAAAACAGCAATAAAAAGGAATGAAAGTTCTGATAAAAAATTACAGGTGGAGAGCAGAGTTCTCCGAGCACCCAGCAAAACTCTTCATCTCCACCTGGCAAAAACACCCCAGCTCAGCAGGCACCTGGCCAAAGAGGCTGCAAGCTGTGATATCCTAGTGCCTGAATCCCAAATACACTGGGCTTTTTTCCAAGAACCACCCCAAAAATCATCTTTCCTGGGGTGCCAGCCTTCTCTGGAAGAGCAGCTCCTGGTGGGACCTCCTGAGGCAGCTGGTGGAGAGCAGGGAGCTGGGATGAGCTCTGTGCATGCAGCAGAGCCCGTGCCCTGCTCAGCCAGGAGCTTTTCCTCTGCCCAGGTCCCAGCCAGGAGCTCTCCCTGCTGCCCAGGTCCCAGCCAGGAGCTTTCCCTGCTGCCCAGGTCCCAGGCAGGAGCTTTTCCTCTGCCCAGGTCCCAGGCAGGAGCTTTTCCTCTGCCCAGGTCCCAGCCAGGATTCCCTGCTGCCCAGGTCCCAGCCAGGAGCTCTCCCTGCTGCCCAGGTCCCAGCCAGGAGCTTTCCCTGCTGCCCAGGTCCCAGGCAGGAGCTTTTCCTCTGCCCAGGTCCCAGCCAGGATTCCCTGCTGCCCAGGTCCCAGCCAGGAGCTTTCCCTGCTGCCCAGGTCCCAGGCAGGAGCTTTCCCTCTGCCCAGGTCCCAGCCAGGATTCCCTGCCCGTCTCAGGTGGGGCACACAGGGAGGCAGGAGGGGACACCAGGCACTCTCACCTCTCTCATCTGTAGCTGCCTCCTGACAGGCAGGTTGACATTTCACAGCTGACAAGGACATGGGTGACCTGTCAGTGTGTGCAGACAAGGCATTCTTTGATGGGAGCTGCATCTCCATCCAGGAGCTTGCCTTCCTACCAAGAACTAGGCCAAAATAAAACTGATGCCGTGGAATATCCACAGTGCCACACTTGCTGATTGTAACTCCACCCTTTTGTTCATTTAGAAGGTTCAAATCAGTCCCCTTTTTCAAGGGAAGCCTTATTTTTTTTGTCCTGTACTAATTAAAATCTTTTTATATAGTTTTCAGTTCAGGGTCTCTGCCTTCTGAGGTTAGAAAGACAAAAGCAACACAGATGAAATTAGGTCACTTAACCCTCAGGACGCTCCCATTCCTCAGCAGAAGTTGCTCCACACACAGTGAAGCCAAGGGGGAAAAGCTTTAAGAGAGACACATGCAGAATCACTGAGCCAAAGGCTGTGTTTTGGGGACAGGAGTGACATCATAAAGCCACATTTGCCTTCCATGACCATGAAGTTTTTCAGGCTGTGGTATTTCCATTGCGAGTTTCACTGGGAAGCTACCTACACTTCTCAGAGAGCTGCCTAGTGAAGAAACAGCCAAAAATTATTTAAAAAAAAAAAGAAAAGCAGAATTTAGTAGGAAAATCAGCAGACCAGAATACTGCTGCCCTGCTTTACAAGCTGCCTCTACAACACAGAGAGAGACTTTTCACAGAGGCATGGAGAACAAAGGGGAAATGCCCTTATTAAGCTGAAGGGGGGAAGGTTTAGATGAGATATTGGGAAAAAATTCTTCCCTGTGAGGGTGGGCAGGCCCTGGCACAGGGTGCCCAGAGCAGCTGTGGCTGCCCCTGGATCCCTGGAAGTGTCCAAGGCCAGGTTGGATGGGGCTTGGAACAGCCTGGGACAGTGGAAGGTGTCCCTGCCATGGCAGGGAGGGTGGGACTGGCTGAACTTTTAACTTCCTTTCCAACCCAAACCATTCCATGCTTCCACACACAATTTCAATTAAAGCACAGAAAAGTGCATAGTTTTTATGTTGCATTCATGTACAGCACAGTCAAAGAAAATTAGGACAAAAAACCACCCAAGTATTAAAGGCATTATGATTTGTTTGGTGCCTTCAGCATCAGCTCCTGATTCTCTCCAGGCTCAGCTACTTTCAATAGGATAAATTGCAGAGAGACACTAAAATCCAGAGCTTATTACACACCATCTGCAGGCAGAGAGATCCTCTATTCCCACACCACAGCCTTTTTCCTCATGGCAGACTGCTGCTGGGACCTGTTGCAAGGCTCCTCCGTGTCTGCCTGCAGCAGAGCCCAGGAGGAGACAGCTCCTCCTCCAAGGGTCACTCCCATGGCAGAAACCTGCAGGACAATTTTCCTGCTGCAGTTTGGACAGCAGTGTCCAAGCCACAGGAATATTTGCTTGATCCTCGCAAAACCCAGAGGAAAAACCCACCCTTGCAGCCACCAGCTGCTGCTGCTGCTGCAAAGGTTTATAACTGGAATAAAGAGGGAACACATCCTCCCTAAAGCCAGACGACAGCCCAACCCAGATAGAGGCAAGAAATCATCTCTGGTGAGAGCAACAATGAGCAATTTAGCTTGATTATATCCTTGCAGATCTCCCTATTTATAATGGTTTGCATTATTTTGAATGCATACTGGTGGGCATTTTTTTTTTCCCCTGTGCATCAGCTCTCGTGACCAAAACTTGTCATTAGCTCCTGATTAAAAGAGATTTTAAATAAGGAGTGGAAGCAAGCCCAAAAAAAAGTGCTGCAGCATCCCCGTCCTCTTGTATCAGCCTGACTGTGCTCCAAATGTCAGCTTTATTTACTGTTTGCAGGCCACTAAGCTTTTTTGTCTTGCAGGAGAGGTAAAATTGGGAATACTGGATCAGGTGGGAGAAAAGAGCAACAGAGGAAAGGTAAATAAATAAACAACCACGGGTCCCATGTGCCCAGGAGGCTCCTGGTAGGTCATAATTGCAACATCCATGCAAGTTTGTCCACAGATGCAGCAGACTAAATAAGCTTCACTAGTGAGAGCCTGACCTTTTCCATCTTCCCCCCAGCAGAAATCAGGCTCCACCAGGGACCAAAAAAGGGTTAGAAATAACAAAGATAATAAAGTCAGGCATCAGAAGCACAGGAGGCTGAAGGGAAAAGACAGGCAGGTGAAAGGACAACCCAGGAAAACCTGAAATATTGCAAGTCATCCTCCATGGCCAAAATACCATGAGACAACCTATCCCACTGAAATATTGGCAGTGGAGGACAAGGCCAGGTGAATCCAGGAGTTCCATTTCCATGCTGAGGGGAGGAGCTGGCTCTGCCTCAGACACAGACCACAGAATTCCCCTCCAGCAAGGTGCAGGCAGACACCAAATGAGATTAGTTTGGATTTGCAGACTCCATGGCATCCAGACCACAGGAAAAGTGGCTGATTCTTCCAAGTGGTGGGTTCCTGACCCCACTGAGAGCCCAGCCTCAGCCTTGAGGGGGTGTCTGCACTCACAGCCACCCATTCCTCTGTGTACAGAGAACCCAGCACTGAGCTGGCCACCCCCTCAGCACAGGGCACTGCCTGGGTCACATTTGGGTTCTTTGTGGGTTTTATACTCACCCCAAATGCTGTGTGCATTTCTGGGATGCTCACAAGAAAATTACTGAGCGGCCAGAGCATGTCCAGAGAAGAGAACAGAGCTGGGAAGGAGCCCCAGGAGGGGCTGAGGGAGCTGGGAAAGGGCTGAGCCTGGAGAAAAGGAGGCTCAGGGGGACCTTGTGGCTCTGCACAGCTCCTGACAGGAGGGGACAGCCGGGGAGGTCGGGCTGTGCTCCCAGGGAACAGGGACAGGATGAGAGCAAACAGCCTCAGGCTGTGCCAGAGAAGGCTCAGGTTGGACAGCAGGAAGAATTTCTCATGGAAAGTCGTGTCAAGCTTTGGAATGGACTGCCCAGGTGGAGCCCCCATCCCTGAATGTGCCCAGGGAATGTCTGGAGGTGGCACTCAGTGCTCTGGTCTGGCTGACAAGGTGGGCATTGGGCATAGCTTGGACTCAGTGATCTTGGAGGGCTTTTCCAACCTCAATAATTCTGTGATTCTGGGATTTAGCTCCTGCTTAATTAGCCAGGCTGAGCTGCACTGGGAGAGACACAGCAGGACTTGAGCACTGGAATCACTGCACAGATGCAGCAGCTTAGGGAGTTCAGTCTCCAGAAGGTGCTGGTTTTATAGACAGGGAAGGGGATAGAAAGGAGGGGATCCTCACCCCTGCATCTTCCTGGCAGTACTTGGAGCATTCTGCCTTCATCAGGCAGGCTCAGGGCTTGCTGGTGAGCAAATCCACTGCTCAGAGAGCTCAGAACTCCTCTCTAAGCCCTCAGCCAAATCCACACTAATGCACAGGTACTCAGCCCTCCTCCCCGAGAGCAGGAAAAGCCAACTCCAATAAATGCAGAGCGAGCCCGTTCGATGGCACCTCTTAAATGCAACGCTTAATTAACTCTGCTGGGGCCTTTCCTTGGCTCCCTGTGCTGTTGTTTCCATGCCACCGAGGTTAGGAAAACACCTTTTCCCTGTGCACGGAGGGGCGCTCCCCGCCCGGCGCCGGCACCGCACGGAGCGCAGGGGAGCCCCGGGCTGTGCAGCCTCTCCTGCAGCAGGCAGGGAGCAGATTCTGGGGTTTTACTGCCCTGGCTGACCCTGGCTGGGACTGCAATCCTGCAGCCTCACCACGCTCTGGTGCTCCAGTGGAACAGCAGAAACCGAGCTGGGACCCCGCTGGATCGAGCACTGAGAGTCAGCAACGCTGAACAATCCAGAAGAGAAAAAGAAAGAAAAGCAGAGATGAACTCTCCAGAAGAAGAGAAAAAGAAAGAAAAGCAGAGCTGGGGAGTGGAGGGAACAACCCAAACCAGATGTTTGGAGCAGCTGGCATGGCTGTTTCTCCCAAGATGCTGATGAGAGCAAACTCTGCGGTTTGACAGACCCCATCAGCCGCCCTCTTCCTGCCAACAGAGAATTCAAATCAGCCCTGCTGGATTCAATCATCCTCTCCCCTTAAATAATAAACTGGGGGCAGCACAGGAAAAGGATTTATTCATGTCACTAACTGTCAGGAAAATGTTTACTGTGCTAAAATAACCCGCAGTAAGGGGAAAAAAATTAAGAAGAAAGAGAAAACACCCAGAGGAGAGGGAAATGTGAGAACATCAGCTCTGCACAAGGGATTGGACATGGCCAGGTCGATGCTGAGACAGGACAGACATGAGCTCCTCCAGCAGACATCAACAGGGAAAGCAGAGCAGGGAGGAAGGGAGAAGCACACTGGTTGGTCAGTGTTTGAGCTGAGCTCTGCTTTATGGGCAGAGCTGAGAACACATTTTTAATTTTTTTTTAAGGGACTTGTACCAAACCCCAACACAAACTCAACAGGTTGAACAGCAGCTCTCCCCAGGCCCAGCCTGATAGCCTGCATGACAGCAGAACACATGCTCAAGAGAAAGGAAAAAAAGATATCAGAAGCAGGGCTGCAAGGTGCTCCTCCTGCCAGAGAAAGGTCAGGGCACGCCAGAGGCCTGAGAAAAATCAGGAAAAATTCAACATACCAGGAAAAACAAAGACTTTGAAGCATTACTGAAACAGCCTCCAGCTCTGTCACACCAGGCATAAATCCTTTACAACAGAGCATGAGAAGGGTCCAGAACACAAAAGGCTTGAGCAATCTGGCAAAAGTCCATAAAGGACTAATGAACATAAAGTTGCAGATTAACTTGTAGCTCAGGAAGCCCTGGAGCTGCAAAATGCCCCAGACTGGGAGGCAGCAAGAACCTGGTGCAGATTCTTTCTCAGGATGCTGCCCCTCACTGGAGCCCCACTTGGGAGCCCAGCACAGCCAGTGGACTCTGCAGGTGAAGGGGCTGAGGGCCACATTTCACCAGGCTGTGGGGCTGCTGGCACAGCCCCAAGAAGAGGAGCTCATTTAGGGGCACCCACGGAGAGCTGTACCCACCCACATCTTGCCCAGAGCAGCTGTGGCTGCCCCTGGATCCCTGGCAGTGCCCAAGGCCAGACTGGGTGGGGCTGGGAGCAGCCTGGGACAGTGGGAGGTGTCCCTGCCATGGCAGGGGGGTGGAACATGATGAGCCCCTTCCAACCCAAGCCATTCTGGGTTTCCATGATGTCCAGGACCCCTTCAGCATCTGCAGCAGTGAACTGGGGTGGGGCTGGGAGCAGAGCCCACATGGAACATCCCATCCCTCACACACCCATCCCAACTGTGCTGGAGCCCTTCCAGACAGCCCTTCCAGAGGGGACACACCACAGTTTTCCAACAGCTTGCACTGAAAATTCCCCAAGCTCCCCTGCAGCTCATTTCTGTCATCTCATGCAAAACCAGCCCTTCTCGTTTCTCCCATCCTGTTTTTTCATACTGGTGCTCACAGCAGGAACCCTGTACAGATCAATTTGTTGATGTTTTGAGCACGTTCCCAACCTTTTAGAGCCCTCCTGCTTCAGCTATTTCTCATCCTGGGAGACACTCTGCTGGTGGGATTGAACAGCACAGTGCAGTGGGAGCCACACCAGGGGCTCACATTCCCAGCCTGAGGCTCAAAGGAAACAGCCACCTGCAGAAAATAGTCAGCAGGACAATTAGGCACCAACAGCGTGGAATTTCTTATTCTCACATCCCCTCAGGCTGCCCAGCATCCAGGGAATGCCCAGAGGCCTTTCTAGATAAATCAGTGCAAAGAACAACCTTATAATGGATAATATCAAAGAGCTGAACCCAGGAACAAATTGTTTTCTGCTCTAAGTCTGTGCCTTTCCTCACAAGTCCTTAAGGGACAAGCAATGGAATGAGACTCCGTCCTGTCAGGATTAAATCAGGACCACTGTGACAAGGAAATGAACCCAAGTGCTGCACAAGGTCCTTGGACATTGCAGTCTCCTGAGGCAGAGGTGGCCAAACACAGGCACAGGGAGAGCAGGGTGAGAACCCCAGCCAGGCAGGGCTTATCCCAGCAGCAGGATGTCATTGCAGCTCCACCTGCAGGAGCCTCTGCAGGTGAGAAAGCCTGGAAGGTTCAGTGGGAAAGGTGTGGCTCTGGGAAGTGAGAGAAGCTGAGGCTGGTGGTGAGAAAAGCAGGGAAGGTGGTGAGCCTGGGGGTTTTATAAAAATACTATTAAATAGCTTGGAAAGTCATGAGGGTTGGGTTTCTTGGCACAATCCACAGGCAAATGCTGAATGCAGCTTCCCCAGAGTGCCTTCTAGCAACCTCCAGGAATCCCCTGCTCCAGCCCATGCTGTCCCTGTGTCCCATCTCTCCACACAGCTGAAGCTTCCAGGAGCAACATTTGCTGGAGTTGGATTTTACAGGAGATTTAGAGAATAATGGCAAAATGAAATACCAGTGGACAGAAGGGAACATGCATGATACAAATTGCATTCAAAAAAAAAAAGTTACTCCTCTAGATTGGAGAATCACAGTTGGTGTGTCCTTGTAAAATTATTCACCCCTTTATTAGAGATTTTTTTTGGGGTGTGAGGTCAGTTTAGAAACCTGACATGATTTGAGCATCAAGCTCAGGCTAAAAGAAGTAGAAATCCAGCTGGTTTCTCAAGTAACCCATTCTATAGAATCATTAGGGTTGAAAAGAGCTTCTAGACCAAGTCCAACCCCTAAAAAAGGGAAACACCACTAAGAGGTACAAAAAAGGGCTTCAGTACTTTCACACCCACAGAAAAACTCCTCAAACTTATTAGATTCCAGGGAAAAACACATACCCAGCCTTCAAATCTGCACAGTTTTAAAAAACTGATATTTCAGTGTTATCTGTACAGCACCAACCACAGAACTGCAGGAAATTGCAGGAAAAAAGAAACAGAAATGCAGGAGCACGTTATGGCTCACAGGAGAAATCCCTGCAGGTAAAAGGAGACAGGAGAGTTCCCAGCATGGATAACCAATCCCAGAGCAGGGGCAAGGCAGGGAGAGCCTCACACAGGGAACAAGGAGAGCTGTGACCTTGAGATGAGAACACATCCATAAAGATGTCCATCTCCTATTTATATAAAATACCTGTGCAGATAGCCAGGAAGCCATGCATAAAAATCCTGCACCAAGCTTCCAAGAAAACCCCTGATCCACTTCTCTGCTCCTATCTCCATATCAATCCATGGCAAAGCTGTATTAATTCCTCTTTTTCTCCCCGCAGTTAAGAGTAGGAGACCTAAATGTTGGGCATTTTAACTTAATTACCAGCATTTGCTGTGCTGGGCTTTACCCATGCAGACAACAATGATGGGGGGGAGAAAAAAAGAAAGAAAAACAAAACAAGAAGAAAAATCCTGATCAACTTATTTAAAGGCTGAAATGCCTCACAGCCCTGGCTGTTATGGGGGGATTTTCTTGCCTCTCTCTTCAAGCAGAAAAGCAGCACAATATGGACTTGGAGATCTAAAGTGGCAGCTGGACTGAGAATGAATGTTTGGTGGGGTAGTACACAGTCAGCAAAACCAACAGCATCCTAAACTGGATCGTTTTGACCAGCTTTAAAATCCAAACTGAGGCTTGTAGGAGACTCCAGAGAACACTGGTGATTCAGAGTTCAAAATGAGCCTTTTTCCCCAGGCTGGCTTTGCAGGGGTTTTGAAGAGAAAGAGATGGCAGCAGTAACAAATACAGCATATGTGACATTAGCACACAGGGACAGAATGAGCACCACAGACTGATATTAACCCACTGAAATGATGAAGTGCCCTCTACCAAGCCAGGAGGAATGGGGCACAAAAGGACAAACAGGCTCTAGACAAAACAGTACCCATGGAAAATAAGATGGTTTAAATTTCCCCCATGAAAACCACTGTGCCAAACCACTCCTGTTGGACAGACACCTCCAAAGGCCAGTGAAAAGCCAGCAGGGAGCACCAGCACAGAGACAAAAACAGATCCCAGCAGCTTGTGCTTCATCCCTTCCCAGCCTGGAGCTCTGAGCAACCTGGTCCAGAGGAAGGTGGCCCTGCCCACTGTAGGGGTGGGATGGGATGAGCTTTAAAGTCCCTCCCAACCCAAACCATTCCATGAGTCCATCATTTCCCAGGAGGGACCTCTCCCACTTCAGCCCTGCAGTGCTGGGATCACTGGGACTCTGCTCTGGAAAAAACATTAATGATGTTCAGAGAAAGCATCAGCTCAGGCAGGTCTCTCAGTACCTTTTATGACAAATCCACCTTCCAGGAGCTGCACTGAGCCACGTCTCACACCCTTTGGTGTTTCAGGAGCATCACAGGCCACAGCTAACACAAAAAGAAGCCAAAAGGCCTTTTGCAAGGACAGAAACAGTTCTGAGAGAGCCACCTGGAGAAAGAAATCCAAGCCAGCATGCAAATAACTCCCTGTTCCAGCCCTGCTCCAGCACAGCTTCACCAAGAGCTTGGTTCCCCTGTGGATGGGTTGGGCAGAGGTTGGGATGTCAGCCAGAACAAACTCCTGTCACCCTCCCGGAGCCAGCCCTCCCAAATAAGCACACACCATCATGAAGGATCAATTAAAACCAGGAGGAGCAGAGAAGAAAGTGCAATTCCACCCAGTGTTCAACTTTTCCATCCCAGTTTTCCTGGGGTGTTTTTGGGGATCGGTACATTTTGCCTGTGAGCAATGATAAAACTCTTAATTAAACTTTAAAGGGGGACTGCCTTTGAACCAGAGGAGAGGCACAGCAGGGAAGGGATGCATTATTTAAAGGAGGGTTTGTGTTTTCTACCCCAGCAGCCACCACGAGATTTACCAGGCAAAGCACGGTGCTACTACAGAGTCAAAATCCGAGTGCCCGGAGATGAACATTCCACGGTAATGCATGCCTGAATAATCCCTTTATTACACCTTCTGATTGTAACTTTAACAAGGAACAAGTTTTACAGCTAATATTTTGGAGAATTGCAACTTTTTTTTATTATTATTATTATTATGGCATGCCAAGAATTCACGGGAGAACGAGCCTCACCTAAGCTTACTTCTTCCATCAGGGGGCTAAATAGATTTTTCACATAAAAATTATCTATCACATGCTGCCTGTAAAGAGATGCTGCTGTAAAAATCCCGGGGGCTGCAGGAGAGTATCACAAAGAGCAAAAAATTCCTGCAGGAATCCTGTCTGGAAAGCTCTTCCTTGCCTGCATCCCGCACACCTCCGGCCCCTGCAGCTGCTGGAGCGGGGCTGTGCTGTGGATGTGCAGCCAGCCCCTCTGTGTGTTTGCCTATCCTTTAAAGTCGACGTTTCTCCGTTTCTTTTTTACCTTCTAAATCCAAGAAGAATTAACCTTTGGAGGGGAAAAGAGAAATTAAAAAACTGCGCGGCCCATCTCCTGCAGTGTTGACACAATTGTTTTCATTTGCAAGCAAATAGGAGTTGAACTTAAACGTCAAATATTCATTTATCAGCATTAACCCAGCTGCCCCTCCCCTCTTTGTCCTCGCTCACTCAGGCTTTTTTTCTTGTTTGCCTTTCAGTGGGCTCGGGAGTGTAAAGTCATTTTTGTGCCCCAGATCACCCCCTGAACTGCTCTGACCCACCGCTTGTCCCTGTGACAGGACTGCCTGTTGAAGCAGCATTTAAAAAAACTATATATATGTATATATTCAGTATATACATTTCGAATGCATTCTGCCCGTAAAATCGGACTTTCAAAAAGACTGCCATCCAGGGAAATCCATTCTCATCAATGGCGAGACTCCTCGAATCTGTTCTTCATTCCCTTTTCATTTGGAAATGTCAATGCGTGTTGTCAGAGTGCAATTGTTTTCCTTAATCATCCGCGGCAGTGAAGTAGAAAGCGCTCATCTCTGCGGTGGGAAAAGCCTCTTTATTCACACCCCACTCCATTTCAAGAGGATGCTTTCCAGGCTGCCTCGGCCCTCGGGAATCGCGGCTCATACACTCATTTTCTGTACGAGCGATAAAGATCCTTCCACCGGGAAATTGGGGTTTCTTTAAGGATCCTTCCACAGGGAAATTGGGGGTTTTTTAAAGATCCTTCCACAGGGAAATTGGGGGCTCTATAAAGATCCTTCCACAGGGAAATTGGGGTTTCTATAAAGATCCTTCCACAGGGAAATTGGGGTTTCTTTAAAGATCCTTCCACCGGGAAATTGGGGTTTCTTTAAGGATCCTTCCACAGGGAAATTGGGGTTTCTTTAAAGATTCTTCCACCGGGAAATTGGGGGTTTTTTAAAGATCCTTCCACAGGGAAATTGGGGTTTCTTTAAGGATCCTTCCACAGGGAAATTGGGGTTTCTTTAAGGATCCTTCCACAGGGAAATTGGGGTTTCTTTAAAGATCCTTCCACCGGGAAATTGGGGTTTCTTGCGCTGCTGAAGGAAAGGCGCAGGCACAAGGACACGTCCTGGAAGGTGCCCGAGAAAAGGAAAAGCCATCGAGAAACCTTCAGGAAAAGCCATCAGGAAACCTTCAGGAAAAGCCATCAGGAAACCCGGGCATCCTCTTATTTAAACGTGGGGACTGGAAAAAGGAGTGGGGCTTTGTTGTCTCGATTTTCACCCGAGCCAGAAAGGCGAGGTGCGGAACGCGGTTCCTTTCTTGCTCTCCAGAGCTGTTCCTCGGTGTAACAAGCTCCTTAAAATCCTTTCAGTTCAGTAATTGTTGAGGCTTTTTTCCCCTCAGCAATCACAAAGAAAAGCTGCTGAAAGGTGCAGGCAATAGACTTCTTAAAGAGCTGTTGACAACTCCCAGGAAACTTTTACATTTCGAATGCATTCTGCCCACATTTCCTGGATTTTCTGTGGTTCCTAAGTTCCTCAATTTAGAACACAAAGCTATTTGCATGAAAATAGCATCTCGAGAGTTTCTTACAGAAGAGTTACAATACCTTGTCTTAAAAAAAAAAAAATACACCACATAATTGTAGAATAATGTGTTGAACATCTCAGGTAGCCGGGGTAAGAGGAGAATGGAGCACAAAACTGATTGCAAACATTTTTCTTTCATTTTAGTTCTCATCAAGCTCTCATTCTCCAGCTGCCACTCACAATGGTACTCCTGGATACACTAATCCAGTGCCATTATCATTCTCTAAAGGCAAGAAGCGCTTTTATTAAAGCAGAAACAAATTAATTTAATGGTTTCACTGTCTGTGTTTCTGAAAATACATGTAGATTTCCCCTTGACCTGCAGAGAGAAAATCCTGTATTGATACATTCTTGGGTAAACCCACTCCTAATGAAAGATAAACATCCCACCTGGCAAGCACCTTTTGCCCAAACTCCCAGAGAAATGGCTGGGATCTGTGATGCACCACCCAGGTCAGCTGAGTGTCAGCTGAGAGATTAAATCTCCTTCTAGAGCAGACAATCCTCAATAAATCCACCAGACTACAAATTCCACCAAGATAAAATGTTTTGGGTAGCCAGCAACTCTCACCTAAGGATGCTGCACCTCCAATCAACATCTTAAATTACACTATGGAATAAATAGGACAGCTGCTCCAGATTATGCTCCAGATCAAACAAAACAAAACAAAACAAAACAAAAAAAAAAAAAAAAAAAAAAAAAAAAAAAAAAAAAAAAAAAAAAAAAAAAAAGAAA
>VXBR01006638.1:62750-79044 GCA_013400215.1 Cisticola juncidis
AAAGAAAGAAAGAAAGAAAGAAAGAAAGAAAGAAAGAAAGAAAGAAAGAAAGAAAGAAAGAAAGAGGAAGCCAGAGGATTGTGTTTACCAAATTTTGCTGGTGTTTCCACTTGGTGTTTGTGGGTGAAAGTCTCACAAAGAGAGGTTGCTCCTGATGCTGGATGTTGGGATGAGCAAGGTATTTTCCAAGCATTTGATTTGCTTGGGTCCTGGAGTTCACACTTGTGCTTCAGAACTGCTAATAAAGAGATACTTGGCCTCAAACTGTGCCAGGGATGGTTCAGGACATCAGGAAGAATTTCTTTACAGAAAGGTTTGTTAAACAATGGAAGAGGCTGCCCAGCCAGGTGTTCAACAGGGGGTTTGTGGCACTTGGCACTTGTGGCTCTGGTTTGGTTCACCAAAGAAAAAGAAACAACTCAACAAACAAAACAAACAAAAAACCAATCAAATAAAAAAACCACAACAAAATCAACAAATACCCACAAAGAATAGCAAATCACTGGAAAGAAGGCCAGGCAGCACCTGGAGTTTTCTTTACGATATCCCAGCTTCAACCCTGCCTTTCTTACAAGAAAGGTCAGGATCACATCCTAAAATGGCACATAGGAAGAACCTCTTTTAGGGTGAACAAATGGAGAAATATCTTGATGACTGGCAGTATTCAGCACATCATCACACAAATTCATTTTTAAAAATGGTAAGGTCACCTCCAAACAGCTCTTAGGTAGCCATTCTCATGGAAGTGTTTGTGTGCACAAATGCCAGAAAAACACAAAATACCAAGACATATACTGAGAGTAAAAAGAAAAAAATTAAAAATCACTGCGAGTAGAGGAGCTCTCCCCCAGGAGGCAGCAGGAGGTTTTTATTTTTTAACACTTCTGACTGTTATTGCAAAGGCAGGAAGAAAAGACAAATTAGAAAGATGAGAAGGTAGCAAAGCACAAGGTCAGCAATAATGTGACTCCGAGGTATTATTGAATTCAGTCAAGGTTAATCACAGGAGCCACATTTTTACCTTGGTGCCTTCACCAGGTGGCTTAACATGATGTAAGGATCCGGCCCAAGAAACATTAGATCCTCTCATTTCTGCTTCACCAAGAAGTATTTGCGAGACCCTGGCTAATTAAACTAATAAACCACAAGTGAAAGCCTGGGCTGGTGCCACTTTTTGACAAACACATTGTGTGGCATTAACAGCCCTTATCCCATGGTGAGGGGATGGGAGCCAGGAGCAGGGAAGGAGCAGCACAGGGAGAACAAGACAAACCAGCTGATTTTCAATTAAGAGCTGAAATAAAAATGAAGTGCTTTTAGAGCTCGGCCTTCAAAGTGCCAATACTCCTAAATAACACAGATACCTGGCCATCCTACAGCCCTGGTAAATCAACTTCATTTGTTCACAGCAGAGCTCAGCAGCACTTATTTAACAAGCACTGCTTCAAGCATGACTCAACACGGGGAGGAAGCCTTTGGGGGAAAGAAAAACATCTCTGAGGGATACTGGGAGGGAAAAGTTCTCTTTGGACTGGAAATCACTCACCACAGCAGGTTCTGCCCAGGCACAGAGCACTTGGAGAGCATCTGCCTCTGCTTAGGCTGAGCTAGGTCCTAGTCTGTCCCAGGAGAGAATGCTGATGCCTCCAGAGGTTCAGCAGCTGCTGAGGGCTGGAGGTTGGGACTGCAGGCTCCTGGAGGGAGAAACAAACACCTCAGAAGGTGGCTGAGCTCAGGACACCCTAAAAATCCTTCTCAGTTACCACCTCCTTCTTCTTGGCTTTGCTCAGGGACCTTCAAAGCATTGCAAGTGGTTTTGGCCTGGAGTTTGGAGGTTAAATTTGAAAGATGGGGGTTGATGTCCTTCAAACAACCCCATGGGTGAGGGTCTGTGGTGAAGTGGGCATTAATGTCTTCAAAATGGGGTTTATGTTTGTGAGGGAACCCAGTCTGCCTCCCAAACTGTAGGGTGATGGCAGAAATGTGTCTGCACAAACCAATTGCAGAGTCCAGACAGTCTGAACATCTGGTGAATTTTCCTCACAAGGAAATGGACTGGTGTTAGTTCTTGCTAGGTCTGGACAGAAGACACGATGGTATCTCATTGGGACTTGGTTGTTGATTATTTCTTATCTAAGTTACAGCTCCACAAGGTGTGAGCTCTGTCTAGGAAGCCAAGAAAATGGCTATTTCTAGCTCGTTTCAAGGACTTTTAAACAATAAGAAAAACCAGTTAAAACCTGACCTAAGTTATTTTTATTTCAATTTATTTCAATTAAAGATCACTCAATGTCCCCAGTGTGGGCTTTCACTGACCAATCAGAAAAGATCACCCAAACCCAAGAAGAAGAAGGAAGAAGAAAGTGAAGAAGGATCCAGGCAACGGCCAAATCCCTCCATATTGTCCCTTGTATATATTACTATATTCTATTTCCCAAAGCCCCAAACTTTAATCACTTCGGCCTGTGACATTACACATTTCTATACAAACTACACACACACACTCCCAGTCCATCACTCAGTTTTGGAAGCCATTCTCATGTCCTCAGGTCAAAGCCAGAGCCCTCCTGAGGGTCACTATCTGTCAAAGCACAAAGCCTGATATTTTCAGCATCCAGGGTTCCAACAGACCTGCAGAACCCAGACAGCCTGAATTTTGGAAGAAAATAACATGTTCAAGGGAGGGAACATGTGATGGGCAGTTTGGGAAGGCTGCACCTTCCTCCTACCTCAGCCAACAGGGAGAGGGCAACATGTGGCTGGGAATTTAGGATAAAAGGCTGAGTTCTGTGAAACTGAGAGAGACATCTCACAGGGATGTGCCCAAGTGGACTCTCTCCTCTTATTCAAATAAAGTTTCAGGACTCCTCTGTCTCCTTTGTGGACACAGGCTTTTCACAGCATGGCTTTTCTGGAGCCCTGTTTTGGAGGGTCAGTGGGATCCATTGATGGTGGATGACTCCAAAGCTCTGTTTCAGTCCCTGTAACATTTCACAGCCTCTTACCTGTCCCTTGTAATTCAGCCACCTCCCACCACAGTTGGACCTGTGCACACACTGTACAGATTCCAGCTTTTTCTCCAGGAATATCTGTGCATCCTCTGCAAGCTCCCCCCTCTCCTGCCCTCTCCATTCTTCCCAGCTCCCTCTGGGTGGGTGTACCTCAGGCACTGCTGCTGCCACCTCACCATCCTGGTTGTTTAGGGCTGAGGGAAGCTCCTGCACCTTCTTCACCACATTTGAAGTGCTCAGAGCTTCACGTTTCATTCGTGGTGACTCTTCCCTGTCATTATCTTGTGCTCTAGTTTCTGTATCCGGATCTCTTTGAACCATTTACAATAAGATCCACTTACTCCAATCCCTGACCCCACATCTTTTGATGCAACACACAACTCATTCTTTGTGAGAGCCTTTTTCCTTCTGCCAAAGAGCTCTCCAGGAGCAGCTTTGTGTTGCAGCCAAACCCATTCAAAGGCCCCTTCACACACTTGTGCTGAAGCTCTCTTTCAATCAGCTCTCCTCGTGGAAGTGCTCTTGTCCACACGTGCTCCATACAAAGCCTCTCAGCGCCTCCAGAGTGGGGTTTATGGACCAACATGCATTAACCTTTCCTCTAAAAAACCTGAATGTGGAGAACCAAGGTTATTCCAAAGGCCTAATAACCAGTGGAACAGCTGCAGCCCTTGCAGAGCATTGAACTGCCTTCTTGGGATGCTTGGATGAGGGAAATCAGCACAGAAGTATTTTGAAAGAGTGCTCCTTCATTTATCTCAAAACTACCAATAATCAGGAGCTAATTTCCTCTGTCCTGTTGGAGTTTCTTTGATTTCTTGAGAAATTAATACCTGTCCTTAAGGTTAGGATGATACAAGCACTGATGATTTTTCAGTGGCTCTGCTCCAGGCTTGTAGAACAGCAAAATTATCATCACATATCATTAGGTAAAGCAGAAGTTTCATTAGGGTTAAAGCAAAAAGAACATTATATTCTCTGTGATAAATGCAGAAGCACATCTGATAGAATCATAAAATACCCAGAGCTGGAAGGGACCCCCAAGGATTATCAAATCCAGCCCCTGGCCCTGAACAGGACATCCCAACAATCCCACCCTGTGCCTGAGAGCAGTGTCCAAATGCTCCTTGAACTTGGGAGCTTTGGGGCCATGACCATTCCCTGGACAGCCAGGTCAGTCTCTCACCACCTCAATTCACACTTCTGGATACAAACATTTTGGAAAACATCCTGGACTCTCTGAACTATCACCATAATCCAAAATATCTCTCAAGCTGGAGCTGTGGCAAAGGAGCAGCACCACAGAAACACCACAGAAAAAATGTAGTTTACTTCCCACTGCCCCTATGCATCTGAATTTAAATCTTTACGAGTGCCCCGCAGTCGAGGTGTGGGGGAAACATTCAGATCCTGGGTTTAAAATATTTACTGTCCAGTGAGATGTGGCCCTTTCCTTAGGGATGCACCCATGCTTTGGGGAGGGGGAATAAAGCATGAAGGTGTTAAATGCATAGGAGCACTCTGCTCCTCCACACACACCAGCCCAAAGCTCAGCGTGATGCCAAACCAGCCACTGCACTCTGTTCCACTGGTGAGCTCCAAAGCACAAACACTGAGGCTGTGCAAATGATCCTGCTCTGCTGTGAGCCCTGGCAGCCCCCAGGACACAGAGCCCTGGCAGGGGGTGCCTCCCACACTCACCCAGCCCGGGGCTGGCACTGCCTGCATGTAGGGGAAAAGAGGTTTCTCAGCCCCTCCTTTCAGAAGCAAGAAGTAGGAAAAGGGACAAGGCTGCAATTATTATTCGAGGTTTCAGAACTGGGAGGGATGGGGGAGTCTGGAAAATGTCACAGAGTTCTTGAGGACGGGACACAGGCTGGCTTGTGGGCAAATTAACACAACCGGGAGAATTCGCTCAGGCTCATCAGGGTAATGAAATGTGATATCCACTGGAGAAAGCAGGGGCAGGGACAGCTCCACTTTGCTGTAGCAGCGATGCCCTTTAGACAAAAGACTCCCTGGTGGAATGCAAAACAACTCCAGGACAGAGAGTATTCAAACAGGATCCAAGGATAACCTCGTAAGCAGATCCCTTCTGTTTATTTCCGTGCTGCACCAGGATGTGCCTGAGAGTATTTGGGGAGCAGGCACTCAGAAAACACTGCCATTCTCCTTTTCTCCTCCCTGTTCTCCTCCCAGTCCTGCTGTTCAGGGTCCAGACAAAAAGGTCTCACCCCAAAAATCCTTGCTGACCACACAGGTACAGGCCACGTTCATCATGACAGGTTCAAACCCCTCTGCCCATGCAGACACCTCTTTTCTCCTCCAGATCAACCCAAACCAGCCAGCACTCATTTCCTGTGAGAACAGATAAATTTCAGCTCCTTTTAAACTCTCCTGTTCAAGACCACTGGTTGTTAGGATGGTCTGTGTCACCCCAAGGCCAGCAAGGAAATATTCTTTGCTGTCAACCAGGACTGCCATTCCCACCTCTTCAGAAATGCTTTTTGGTGGTGTTCCAACCTCTGATCCCATGGCACATCCTTCCAGCAGCTTCCAGCCCTTGTGACTGTCCAGGCATGCAGATGAAGACAGTTTTTCTGGAAACCAAGCTTCTTTCAGGGCCCTCTGCCTTGCCCTCACCTCCCCATCTTCCATCATTACAATCAGATTAATTTTTCAATAAGCAAGTCTCCTGGAAAACTCTTTCAGAAGAACTTCAAGAAGATCCTAGGAAAGGTTCTCCAAAACAACTCTGTTCTTGCCCTAACATAGTTTAAGCATTGTGCACACATATGGAGAAGGAAAATTCCCTTTGGATAACACCACCTGAGAGCTCCTCTGAGAGGCTGCTGTGGCTCTGAGTGAAAGGGAGTCACCAGCCCTAAGGAGAAGAGAAAAACAGGAATCACAGTTTGTACTTCCCTTTTCACACCTTCCTTTGCAGAGGAAATGCTGGATTAAGATGTTGGGTGAAGGATAACACATCCCACGCTCCCCCTCTCAGCTTGAAAGATGTAGCCCTCTGTTCCAGAATCCCAAATTGCTGTGCTCGGGCACGTGATTCATTTATTAAATAATTTCTTTGGTGCTGCCTGGACTTGAATTAATTTTAGTGATTCCATATCCAAAGATGCCACCCCTTATCCCTGAAAGCCTGAACTGCTGTGACATTCTGTTTTCTCTAAAACTGTTGCCTCAAAGCCATCTCCAGGGCCTTGGTACCAGCAACACAGGGATATTTGTTTCTCCACACAGCTTATTTGGGGTTTTTTAGGGCTTTAAATAAGCTGTTGCAAAAACGTTGACATTGCAAACAAAGTTTCCACACGGAGCAATTTGTCTGCAGCGTGGCATCTTAATTTGGATGTGTGTTTTACCGAGGGTTCGGCGGGCAGCAGCAGCCAGGCTTCGGGAAGTTACATAAATCAGTAAATTCACATCTGTGAGTGCTAACAAGGAATGAATGCCTCCTTCCCTTCCAGTTAGCACTGGTGTGTGTCACAGGCTGCTCCTCTCCCCACCTCTCCCTGTCTGCAGGATCCCAGCACAGCAATTGTCACTCTGAATTACACTGATAAACCATCCAATTCGGTGTCCTCTCTGCAGTCACACCCCACACCAGCTGCTGCGGATTGAACTCTCCTGCTAATTGACAATGATGGAACAGCACCACCACCAGGGACCTGCTTCCCTTGCATTAGAGGCCCCCCTCTCCTCTCCTCTCCTTCCCTGCTTTGTCACGGGGATTTTCTTCCTGCCTCGCATACCTGGGAATGCTGTACACTGCTGTGGTTTTTTGGGAGGGCCATGGAGATGTTCTGAGGGCTCTGCCATGAAGACAGGCTGGGAGACCTGGAGCTGTTCAGCCTGGAGAAGACTCCAGGGAGACCCAAGAGCCCCTTCCTGTGTCTAAATGGGGTTGTATAAAAAGGAGGGAGAGTGACTTTTTATAAGGGCTGATAGTGAGAGGACGAGGGGCAATGGTTTTAAACTGACAGGGAGAGGTTTAGATGGGATTTGGGCAGGAATTGTTCCCTGGCAGGGTGGGGAGGCCCTGGCACAGGGTGCCCAGAGCAGCTGTGGCTGCCCCTGCATCCCTGGCAGTGCCCAAGGCCAGGCTGGACAGGGCTTGGAGCAGCCTGGGACAGTGGAAGGCGCCCTGCCCATGGCAGGGGGTGGAACAAGATGGTCTTAAATTTCCCTTTCAACCCAAACTGTTCTGTGGCAGGGAGTTCTGCAGTTTGGTACATTAACTGAGAGAACAACTATTGATTCCTGTATTGCCCTTCAGCTGCAGGTGACCACCACTTAAACCTCCCAAAAAGGGTGACTTGCCACTATCATTCAGTGACTTGAACATCTCAGTTACTGTTCTGTCTCTTCTGCAAATAAAGGCTGCAACCTCAGGAAGGACAATTTAAAAAATGTGATGCTTGCTGGAGCAGGGAAGCCTTCCCTTGCCAGAGCCTATCTTCCCAAACCTTCTGTTTGTGCTGGACCTCCCTTCCTGCCCGCTGGAGGGCTCCAGGAAAGGTGCCAGCTCCCACAGATACATCCAAGACCTCCTCCCAACCTAGGGCAAGGAAAGAAGGAGCCAGAGCAGACTGAGCCCTGCTGGAAGCCTTCCTCCCGTGCACCGGGCATGCACACAGCCCCGTGACTCAGATGAACAAAACCCATGGATAACTGGATGTTGCAGGGATCCCACGACAAGGAGGGGATGGGGGTGGGCTCGGGCTGCCTTGCAGAGTTCAGCTTTCTCCCTCAGCCGGGAAATTTGCAGCATAATTAAAATGAAATGTTGGTGTCTGTGTTGCACATTGAAATATTGATGGAGGAAGGCATAAAGCATTTTATGAACGCAGGCTTCCACTTTGTGATTTACTGCCCCCAAACACCACTCTAACAGAACCTACTTGGGAAAAAACGGGGAGAGATGAAAGAGCAATAGGGGTTTTATCACTGCAGAAAATGGGAAGGGAATTGGACAAAGTTAAATACAATGTATTGAGATAGACTTCGGCTCTGAACTTCAGATACAGCAGGAGCTCGCTCACACCTGGAAAAGGTCCTCTGAAGTCATTTTTTCCCCTTTCCTTGTGCCCCAGCAATGCTGGGAAGGGGCTGCACTGCTTTTAACTGCAGTTAAAAAGAGGTCAAGCCCTTGTTTATAATGGGGCTTGCAGTGAAGCCCTCCCAGCTGTGAGGGAAGGCACAGGAAGGACTCTCCATCACCTTTACCTGCCACTCTGTCCTTATTACTCAGCCCACCAAGCACACTTAGGCCAAAGTGTGCCTTTGGCTCCATCCCTGTTTCAAAAAGGGAAGGAGGAAACATTTAGAGAGTGTTTAATTAATGACCTGATTACAGCACAGGCTAAGACAGAGGCTTTTGCTGCAGCAACAGCAGCAGCTAACCTGCCTGAAGTATATTTGTCACAGAAATGAGTGGCAAATTTGCCTCCAGGATGAGAGAACCACCACCACCACATGAAAGATGAGCCAGAAGCACTCAAGTCTGTAGGTTGGCACTGAACCTACCCAAAGGCTCCTTGCTCCCAGCCCCAGGCACTGCCAGCTCCAGCTGAGGCCATGGGCAGACCCTGGTGGAGCAGGGCATGAGATGAGGTGCCCAAATGCCTCACATGTCCAGGGTCTGTCTGCTTTGGGCTCAGCCCAGTTCCCCAAACTGGAATATTCTCTTGCTACTCGATGCAGGCATAAACTTGTCACATTTATTTTAATTCCCAAGTTCATTAGACTTCAGCTTTACATTTTCTGTCTATGCTACATTCAAGTTCCATTTCCTCTGCTGAGCTTAAGAACCTGGCTTTCTGAGCCGACTTTAAACCATTTAATTTTGACCATACCTTTGAATTCAAGAGTTTACAGGTACAGTTTTGAACCCCTGGAACAAAGCAGCTGTTGTCCCACAAGCTGAGGCAGAAGAGGAAAAAAAGAGAAGCAAAACCAACCAGGTTGAATATTCAAAGCTGGCTGGGTGGAAGAGCCTTTACTAACTCCTCATCTTGTGAAAATGCATTTCATTTTAAGGTTTGAGCCTGTTTTAACATAGAGATAGGATTCATCCAACAGGGCAACTTCCTTGCAAGATGAATTTTTATATTCCACGCTCCCTTTACAAGTAATTCACTCAGAGCCATGCAACAAAACACTTTATGAAGCCCCTCGATTTACTGGTTCCTCAGTAGAAAATATCAGCAAGAGGCCTGTGGAAAATTAAATATATGCACATATTGAGAAAAACAGTAAGTGATGGATACCACTCAGTGAAGTTTTATGTGACCAGTTGCTGTTGGTGGATCTGTGATTTAAAGACTGCATTAAATATCTGAAGCTTTAACTAATCACTGTATAAATAACTTACAGTGGTGGCTCCAGGCAAACAACAGATTTTCATCTTCTCAGCAGACCTGTATCAACAGAGGTGGATTCAATTTAGGATCTACAGGAGGATGGGAAAAAACCCTAATTCCAGGAATGCTATTGGAAAACCAGAGAGCGAGCCTGAGTAGAGCAACCTGCAAAAAGCAAAAATATCATCTGTTGTTCATGGCCAAAACTCATAGTGCCACAGGGAGCAAGGCCCAAAAGGTCTGAGAGACACAGGGAAATTATCCACACAACCCCTCCCTGGGCCATCCATGGGATTGTTAATAGCAGAAAAATCCACTGCCCCCAGGACATTCATGGAGGATTGGAGGATCACACAGGATAACCCAAGAGCAGGGGACAAACTTCAGCATCTCAGGAGGTCTCACTGAGTCCTTTTAGCTCTTCAATTTAAATAATTTCAATCTGACAAAAGGAGGAATTGTTTCAGGGCAGATTCACCTGGCAGGAAGGAAATTACCAAACTTCCCAATATGGCCAAGCCTTTGCTGTGCTGCAGGGACATTCAGGAAATAACCTCAGGGATGAGCAGGGAGAGCAAAACCCTCTTATTTGGGGGAGCAAGGGTGAGCACACAGCTGTGGCTTCCCAGGAAAATGCCAGATGTTTGCCTGGGTCAGGAAACCTCCAAAAAGTGCAACTCTTCCTTCTGGGTTTGGAGGTTGTGCAGACAACTTTGGGTTACCTGTGTGCAGATGTGGCTCCACCACTGGCCAAGTTCATAGTTAGGAGGAGGAAGGTAATTAGGACACCAATAAATAATCATCTTCACTTTCCTTCGTGGCCCAAGAGACATTCTCGGATTCCTTAGAAAACAAGGATAATCATGTGTTATTTACCACCTTTAAAGAGCATCCTGACTCCTTTTTCCCCAAGGATGGTCACTTGGGATAAGGAGAAGAGCTGAAGCTCCTGCCCATCTTCTCCTTTAGCCAACACACAAGGGGCAGGGAGGGGAAGGAAGAAAAATATCATCAAGGTCAGTTTTCCCTGGGATGAGGAAGAAAAGTGCCCTTTCCCTGTCCCTTTTGGCTCCTGCTCCTGATGGTGAAATCCAAGAGCTAATGAAGATAGATGGGTTCATCCATACAGTTGGGGTCTGGATACTAATGAATATTATTTAATGGTCAAGAGCTGTCACAGGGCACATTGATTAATTAGCAGAGTTAGGAGGAGAGTGACTCCACCAGCCCATCAGCTACTAATAATAGAACTCAAATCAGTCAGGAAGCAGAGCCAAAAGGAGGAGGCAACTGCAGGCTCACAGCTCACCTTCACCACAGGAAACAAAGGCAAAAACCCTTCCAGATGGATCTTTGCACCTTCCACCTCCTGTTGGGCAGAGAGGTGTTGTTACAGGGCCAGGTGTCCTCAGGGAGGATCACTGGGGGTGGAGGTGACCAATGCATGGTGGTGGCTGTGGGTCACTGCTGGGAGAGGTCAGTGAATGGAGGCTCCTTTCCCAAAGGATCTGCTGCTCTTTTCTGCAGGGGGATCTACACCCCTTTCAGACCTGACAAGAGACCTCACACAGCCCCTCTTTGCAGCTTTCTACCTTTTGAGAATACAAATTTTAGCTCAGAATTGGGTCTTAAACACTTTGAGGTCTTGGTTTCTCCTTGCTTCTGCTCCCTACCTCTACAAATAACCCCCCACTTACATCCATTTCAGGCATAATCTACTCAAAACATGAAATCGTTCTCCCTGTGTGGCTACACAGCCTAGGAAAAAACCAAACACCACCACCACCACCACAACAAGCAGCTTGTTAAAGAAGATTTCTACACTACTGGAAAACAAACCAAAAAACAAATTAACAAAAGTGACCCCTGGGAGAGGAGAGCTGCACTTAAGATAAGCTTCCCAGGTGTCTGGAGGAGTGCAGGGAATGATGAGGAAATAGCTCTATCACATCTACACACATTTGTTAGAGCGCACACTGACACAGCTGGGAGACACTGACAGCTCTGCAGAGTAAGACTAATTTCTGAGCACTGAAAATCATCTTGGTGGAAGGCTTAGGAGTAAAAATTATCCAGCCAATCTGACAGAGTGGTCATAATTTTGATGCCTAACATCTCAGTCATGCCTGAGCCACAAATTATCTTTCTGCCTCGGCAGAAAGCAGAGGTCTTCATGTTTTCTGTTGACATGACAGACTTGATCACTTGCTACAGAGGTTTGGAAAGTCAGACAGGTGGGTTTTGCACCATGCTTACTGCCAGTGAAGACAGAGGCAGGGGGCAAAGATCCTGGCCTGTTCCCCACTTTGCTGGGAACAATGTTCACCCTTTCTGAAGCTCTGTAAGGAAAAGCCACAATTCCACGCACTAAAGCACAGCTAAATCTCCCAGCAGTGTAAATGGAAGCAAGTGAAATAAAAGCCAATCCAGTATCCCTTAAACTAAACCTGAAGTATATCTCATGTTGTCCCTGAAATTTTGTCACGAAGACAGCAAAAACCTTCTCCCCAGCTCCTCCCTCCTGCTTGGTGACTTCTGGCAATGAACACCCAAAACCTGCCCCAGAAGCACAGCACCTACAGTCAGATTTTTCTGGTTTGCAGCCCAGAAACCAGCAGGTTTGTAGTAGGTATTTTACAGCATTAATTAATGAAAGTTATGCACCACTAATCAAAATGGGAGCCTGATGCTGCAGTCCACACCTGAGCTCCAGACACAACAATTCAGATCCCAGATTTTGCTGGGCTGATGAGGAGGGTAAGACACACCAGGTGGGCTCTCACTGATGCCTTTACCTTTGATATTTTCCAGATTCTGTACTGCATTAGGATGTAATTCTGAACTTCATATAAAATGTTAGTTATAAAATGTTATAAAATGTTATAAGAGAGATAAAATGTTCAGTCACACCTGCTCCAGAAGGCAGAGCAGCTGCAGTCCCCAGGCCTGAGTGAATCCTGTTCCTGTGCATCAGGAGAGAGCTGAGTCCCTGCAGAGCTCCCCTCGGGCTCAGGGCTGCAGCACCACCACAGAACCTGTATTTATGTCCACGCTGGGCATTTGTTGTTAACTGCTGATCAATACCTGGAGGAAAACCTTCCCTTGGCTGAGTGATGCCACTGCCCAGAGGTTGCTTTTGGATCCTGCTGGCTTTAGCTGCCATGGTGGGCAATATCAAACCTCCCACTTGGCCTGGAGCTGTTCATCCTTTTTGTTCATCCTCTCCCCAAGAGTTGGGGGAGAAAAGTTCCCGGTTTGTTCTCCCTCTTCTGCCCTTGGCCACTGGGTCTGTTCCTTCTTTACTTTGTGGGCAGATTGTCCAAAGGCATTGAGGAGCTCTCCTGGTGACAGATTAGAGGTGGATTCCCTGCTATGCCCTCACAGTGGACACTCTCCCACCCCATTAACGAGCACTGTGTGCCCCTGTGGGACACAGTCCCCTCCTCTCCTTCCCTCTGTGTGACCAGCAGGGGACCAGCCCCTCCAAGGACAAGGACTCTCTGAGGGGCTCATGGCTGAGAGAAATCCTATAAGACACAGAACCCCAGAATGACTGGGCTGGAAAGAACTCTAAAGATCATCCAGTGCCACCCCCTGCCATGGGCAGGGACACCTTCCACTGTCCCAGGTTGTTCCGAGTCCTGCCCAACCTGGCCTTGGACACCTCTAGGGATGGGACAGCCACAGCTTCTCTGGGAACCCTGTGCCAGGGCTTCACCACCCTCACAGGGAACAATTCCTTCCTAATATCCCATCTAAATCTTCCAAACATCTAATCTGAATCTACACCCTTGCAGAAAACAGTCAGGTCTCCCTCCTGGCACTACAACACTGTCACCAACATCTCCGCTCCCCACAGTGCCTCGAGCAGGCAGCAGCAGCAGTTCCCAGTGCAGCTCTCTTGCCACAGGACATTAGCTCTGAGATGGTAACACAGGACAGCTGGTGCCACACGCCCCCAGGAGCTCACAGCACCAGTGATTTTCTACTCTGGGTCAGGAACAGCCACCTCCCTTTCTCCTTCCTCCCTTCCAGCCCCAACGCTTCGGCATTGCAGGGTCGTAAACACTGAGGAGTCATTTCCAAGGGGAGTCCAAGACACCACTCAAACAACCTTCAGCAACACTTCAGAGGGATGTCAGCAAAAGTCCAAGGGCTGAAACGAACCACCACGAGTGACAGGTCCCTCCTTTCGAGCCCCAAATCCTTCCAAGTGAGACACAGGTGTCCCAGGGGCAGCAGAGCTGGCTGGACTCACACACAGCTCAGTTTAGCTGTAGCACTCACAGTGCCCAGCCCAGGCTGTGAATCAGTGGCACTCTGTAGTATTACATCTCTCCCCTCCTCGCCATGCCTGCCTCAGGAATTCTCTATCCCTGGACTTTGAAGCGAGCTGCTCTGTTATCTAATTTGCTACCCCCAGTGGGTGAGGCACAGTGGCATTTTTGGGTTCTGAAGATTGCCACGTACACAGTTTTCCCATTAATTTTGATCCTGCTTTGAACAAACAGTGCAGACAGCGTGGTCCAGTGGTCCTTCCCACTAAGAGCAAGAACAAGCAGAGCACACAGATTCAGTTCGAGAGAGCAGCACAAAGCTCATTAGGCTGGGGAGGAAGAGAGGTGGTAATGTAAATAAGACAGTAACTTCATCAAAAGGAGTATGTTTAATGCTAACAAGGGAAAAAAGATCAGTGCTGCACCTGACATGAATATCATGAGTTTCCAGGAGCAGGTTCTGCATTAAGAAAATGCAAAATTTGACAATGTGTCTCCAGCAGCTCCCCGTGCAGCAGGCTCCGTGCCTGGTTACCACCCCAGCAGTGTTTCCACACCTCCCAGGCTCCCCTACTGCCCTCCTCGCAGGGCTACAGATGAAGCTGAGCACCCAAGCACACTCCCACAGACAATCTGTGAGAGACAGGACACCCCCCAGCCACCAGGCAATCATTTATCACCAAAAAAACCACCTCAATCTGTCTGCTCTCTCAGCCCTGATCAGAGAAAAAAAATACTACTATGAAACCCCCCCAAAGGAAGATTTAGGAAATAAAATCCACAACTCTACTGTATAGCAAAGCTCCTGGAGTTGGCCCCTGTCCCCTCTAGCGCTCTCATCATGTGCCATGGCCCATAAACTTCTTCTCAGTCCCCAAGGAAATCGCTGCCTTAGCATATCTTTTCTCCTCTCACCATCTCCTGTGTGTTACAGTCACTTCTTCCTTCTAAACCATCCGCGGGTGTTAAATACCTCTCTAATCTCTGAGCAACTCTTCTCACCAGACTTTGTAGCCCGATGTTTCTGGTTCTGATCAGAGGGTTTGTTTGCCCAAAAGCTTCCCTACCTTCTCTAATCCTACCCCTTAAAACATTCCTACAGACAGACCCCACCTTTACATCCACACCTCTCCTGTCCCCTTATTGCTTTTTTTCCTGCAATTGCAAAGTCAGGAATAAACCCCTAGGACTTCCAGGACCTGAAAACAGGAATGGCAGCCAAAGGATCTGGGAACAAGCTTTTGGCAGAGCCTGTTGCAATAGGGACCTACAAACCAAACAGGGTCTCTTCCTCTGGAACTGGAGTGATGGGACAAAGCGGAATGGCTTTAAACTCAGAGAGGAGAGATTTAGAGGGGATATTGGGAAGAAATTGTTCTCTGTGAGACTGGAGAGGAACTAGAACAGAACAGGTTACCCAGAGAAGCTGTGGTTGATCCATCCCTGGAAGAGTCCAAGGCCAGGCTGGACAAGGCTCAGAGCACCTTGGGATAATGAAAGTGTCCCTGCCCATGGAAGGGGGTGGCACTGGATGGGCTTTAATGACCCTTCCAACCCGATCCATGCCATGATCTCCAGCAGTGTGACTGGAGAGACACCCTCAGTGCAAGAATGTTCAGCAATGGCACCGATGTTCCAGTGGCTTCAGAACACAACCAAAGGATCTGGAAATGCTTCTCATAGGGAACAACCCGATCCCGGAGACCCAGCTGAAGAGCTGCTCCGCACAAGGCAGCCACGCTTTGGCAGGGCTGGCAGGGCCAGGAGCCACCGCTGCTTTTGGGGACAGGCGGGTTTGTGGGAGCCCTCCTGTGCCCTCCTGGAAGGCACCGCCGTTCCAGGAACGTCCCCGCTTTCCCAGCGTTTTCCTGACCCCTAGTGACAAGACGGGGCCGTACAACAGCGCTTAACATGCAGCGCTGAATTCTCCCTGAATAAACGAGGAACAAAACTCTTCAACATGGGAAAAGGGTTTCCAGATCTGTCAAGATACTCACCTTGCGCAACCCCTGCAAATCTGCCAGAAAATCCGACCTGTTTAACAAAGAGCCTCAAATTTGGACCGAAAGGGAGGAAAGAAGCAGAATGAACACGGGAGCTTCCCCTGTGCCGGGCTCCAGCTGTGCCCAGGGAAGCCGAGGTACAGGACTAATCCATCAGCAGGGCAGACAGAACAAGGGCTGGGGACGAGGCGGGTTTGATGGATTGCCTTCCCCCCGGGCAAACGCAGGGACCTGGGTGACCTTGGCAAGGCCACCAGCTCCGTGATGTCACCGCTGCCTGCCACGGACCACGGAGCAAACTCCCGGGAAGCGGCGGACAAGACCTGAGTCACAGGGGGCATCAGCTGCCAGGACCCAGGGCCCTTGAGTTTGCTTTCAAGGGCAAACACAGAATGGATTATTCTGTCCCAACTCTGAGTTTCTTACTCTAAATCATGCCAGGTTTCTCCACAAATTAGCTTGGAGTGGTCTCAGGGTTGCTTTTCCCTGAGATTCTTCCCGGGGTTGCGGTTCCCCAAGGTAATCAGGTTTTTCATCTTCTCTTGGCCCCAAGTGTTCCACACCGAAGGCAGAGACAACAAACTGAGTCCCCAGTGCCTGTTCCAAGGTTGTTTATTCTTCAT
>VXBR01006638.1:81185-127903 GCA_013400215.1 Cisticola juncidis
TAAAAAAAAAAAAAATAAAAAAAAAAAAAAAAAAAAAAAAAAAAAAACACGGGAAAGTAAGGATTTCCTTCCCTCTAATTTGCCTCCTGGAAAAACAAGTCATCTCTGCAGTACTCACAGTCCCTTACAATAGAAAACAAAACGTGCACAAGAGTATATACAAAGGATGTATGTCACACTGTAATAAAAAAAATGGAATTAGTTACTTCAAAGGTAAAGCCATGAGGGAATAGCAGGGGGCTGAATTTCTGTCTGCCACATAGACCAGCACAGTAAAAAACTGCTGTCAGCACTGGAAAACTGCCCATCATGTGAGTGGCTTTAGCAGCCGACGAGCTGCAGGACACGGGCACAAATCCATCTGGCCTGGAGAGGGAAAATGCCAGGGAGCATCACTCAGCATCCAGGAGCACCCCATTCCCTCGGCAGCGGCAGAAAACCCTCCAGAACGCCGGGCAGGGCTGTGTGGGGCAGTTTGCCCTCCTGCACCCCGTGCCCGGCTCTCGGTGGCCGTGCCGGGTGTCACCGGTGCAGCCGGGCGTTCTCCGAGCTCAGCATCCCCCTCCTCACTGCCAGCAGCACCAGCCCCCCTCCATCCCCCTCTCCCTGTGCCCGGGTTACGGCAGTGACCCGCAGGGGAGGGGACAGGAGCTGTCCGGCGTCCCCCGGGCCGCACAGGGCGCTGGGCAGGCTCTGCGGNTGTGGTTAATCAGTAACGCTGCCGCTGCTTTTCCGAAGGCAGCGCTCTCCGGGCTCCTTCCCCTGCCAGGGGGAGGGAAAGGGTCCCCAGCAGCGACCCCCTCGCGTTCTGTAGGGCAGGGGCGGCCCCCGTGTGTGCTCCATCCAGCACACCCGGCCCGCCTGGGAAGCGGCTGTTCCACAGCGGCAAAGACCGCGGGCCTTGTGCAATACACCGCTCCAGCCCTGCCCCTGTGCCCTGGCCTTTTTCCTGGGTGCAAGTGCTGCCTTCACTGGGAAAAAATTCTTCCCTGTGAGGGTGGCGAGGCCCTGGCACAGGTTCCCAGGGAAGCCGTGGCTGCCCCTGGATCCATGGAAGTGTCTAAAGCCAGGTGGGACAGGGAGCAGCCTGGGACAGTGGAACGTGTCCCTGACTGTGGCAGGGGCTGGAACTGGGTGGCCTTTAAGGTCCCTTCCCACCCAAACCATTCCATGATTCTACAGAAGGCAGGATTTTAGTTAGAGCCAAGAGGCTGCAGATTCTCCCAATTTCTCTTGCTGGTTCCTTTCCCTCAGCTGTGGAATGCATCTACTTGGTTTCCTGCTGGCAAAAAAACCCCCAACAAAACTAAAAACCCCAACTTTTTGGCAGTTGAGAACCAGCTGAAGAAAACAAAATAATTTCATTTCCCTAACGAGGAGAGTGTGTTCTGAAGGAGTGAGAGCACATGGAAGCATTAACTTGCCATCCTGACACAAGCAGTAGGCTGGCCAATGGCCCGGGGTGGAGAAGGATGGATTGGAGCAGGATGGAGGGCAGGGGCTGCTCCAGGCAGAGCCTTTGCCCTCTGACACAGCCAGAGGAGCTGACTCCGTGTGTCTGTGGGGCAAACCTCAGGCAGCCCATGCCTCCCGCTGGTGCTGGAAAAAGCCCCGCGGGCCACCCTCCCACAGAGTCACAACCGAGAAAAAGAACAATCACACCACGTCCTTTTGTTGCTCTGCCCGGGGAAGGCTGGTTTGGAATCCAGCCCCCTGCATCTATACCCCTCTACTCCAAGCAACACCGTCAGCCTTTGTGTCTCCTCTCTTTAGCACCGACAAGGAGCAGTTCCAGCCCTGATCCCAAACCCTGCTCTATTCCCGAGAGCCCCGCGGGTGCCCCCTGGCAGCCCTGGCAGAGCCATCCGCTGTCCCCACGTTATCCAGTTGTGGAGCTACCTGTGCCCAGCTTATCACTGCATCAGCAGGGAAGGGCAACGGCTGAGGGTTTATTGAGCTCAGTCATGTTTACTCACTGCCTTCCCTCCCAGCACAGCGCTCCGGTGACTTCGGAGGGGTGGGGAGAGGGTGACAGAGCTGGGGTCATCCAAAATCTGCAGAGGCAAGAAAGGCCTTCCCCAAAAATCCTGCAGCTGCAATGCCAGGGGGACAGGAATCATGCCACCCCCAGCCACCCCACGCTAGGGTTCAGTGACACCCTGGCACTCTCCATTCCATGCAGTCTAAGGGTCATGGGTACACACACAGGTAGGCACCCACACAGCCATGGAAATAGAGGTATCATCTTTCCAATCTTCCCCAAAACATGCAAGAACCACCCACAAAAATATCAGTTTCACAGCTGGCTCTCTGGTTTTGTACAGCTTGGGAGCAGGAAAACCACAGGAGAGGATGATTTGCCTCAGTTGTTCAGGGTGCCATGTGTGAGCACTGATGCCCAAGAAAAGCATCTCAAGGGGCTGCTGAACAAATACCCAGAGAAAACTGGGCCAGACTTGCTGAGACTCATATCCACATTTGGCTCTAGAACACATAAAGGAAAAGAAATTGCAAAGAGGTCTTTATCATCACCAGCTGGAAACGTCAACTCACCCAAACCTACCAGAGCTCCAGGAGTGTTTGGACAAGGCTCTCAGGCACACGGTGAGATTCCTGGGGCTGTCCTGTGCAGGGCCAGGAGTTGGGAGTTTGATGATCTTAGTGGGTCCCTTCCAACTCAGAACAATCTGTGATTCTGTGAAAGAATTTTAATTGCCAGAACATAACATTTCAGAGGGCAGTGCCCCTCTGCACTCGCTCCTGCCTTCCCTGCTGAGACAGAGCAGAGCTGGTTTGGGCAGCCCCCATCCCCAAGAGCCTCATTTTAGTTTTATTTCTGCCTATAAATACTTCTCAAAGCCAAAAACTGCTGCTTCCCCACTACCACCCCTTAAAAACTAAATACCAGCAGCTCTGTCTTGGGCACACAAGAACAACCACAATCCCTCCCTCTGCCCTTTGTTCCTCACAGGCAGAAACAGCCTCTTAAAATCCATTGTAATATAAAGGACATAGAAAAAGGAGCTGAACTGCAGCTTAGTGTGACTCAACTCTGATCCACACCACTTCTTTCTCCTCAAAAGCAGGCGATTTCTCACTAAATGAATAATTAAATAAATAAATAAAAAATAAGCCCTCCTGCTTCGGGAACCCTAAAGCAACTCTCAGATTTAGAAATTAGCACAAGAGCTTCAGCTTTTTAAGCTTTTTTTTTTTTTTCCCCAGAAGATTTTATGTAAAAGAAAATATATTTTGGAGTTTAACTTCACACAGGTATCATTTCTTAGTACCTCAAGCACTGTGGGAGGTGCTGCAGGTGAGAGGACAGAAGGGAGCAGCTGGACTTCCTTGGTACCTGCAGGGTGTATTCCAGGCAGGGAGCAGAGGACATTGATATTCCAACCCTCTCTCCCAGTCTGCAGCTGCCTTCATGTTCCCATAACTCCAGGACCCATGGGATGCCTCACTGCTCTGAACATCTGCTTCATCCCCCTTCTGCCAGACTGACCTGCTCCTCTTCCCTTTCCCTACAGGCAGGAAAAGCCCACAGGCTGAGCACAGAGGAGAGGGAGCAGCTGCTGCCAAACCTGCGAGCCGTGGGGTGGAACGAGGTGGAAGGCAGAGATGCCATCTTCAAAGAGTTCCACTTCAAGGACTTCAACCGGGTACGAGCACCAGGGGCATGGAGCTTTACACACTGGGACAACCCAGTTTACAGAGCAGGGAGCCCCCTGTGCAAAGCTCAGCCAAAGAAAGCTCTCTGTGTCCCTCCTGAAATGGAATGGCTGAGCAAAATAACCTACCCGAGATACCAAAGTGCTTGACCCAGCATAGTTTGTCTGGGAAAACACTCCTAAGGAAGAGGGAAACCCACAGAAAACTCCCAGAATATCCCAGGCCTTGCATTTGGTTGGGTTATGTAGACACAGGCAGAATAAAGTTAATTGGAATGGGGTGAAAAGCAATATATTGCAGGGTAAATGGTTCAGAGTTAACTTTCCTTCTAACTCTGCAGGCCTTTGGCTTCATGACCAGAGTGGCTCTGCAGGCAGAAAAACTGGATCACCATCCCGAATGGTTCAATGTGTACAACAAGGTAAGAAACACAGACAGTGGGGACAAAGCAGAGCAGCTCAGGGAGCAGCTCCCTTTTTTGAGGGATAAATCAGGAGCAGTCCTGTTCTCATCAGCAGGACCTTTTCCCTCAGATGCTATTCCCGTATCAAAGCCAGCCTGCAGCTATCACAGATCCTTTCCTCCTCCTTTTCCCCCATCCAGCTGAGCAGTAGCTGCCAAAGGCTGGCACCAGGGATGCTTTTTTAAATCTGTATCAAGTAGCAGCCACAGGAAAAGCTTCTGGGGCAAGAGTGAGTTGAAAATGGGCACAGGTGGCTGCTGTGACCAAGGCAGGGGTGGCAGTGACAGTTTGTGGCCAGGATGAGCTGGCAGGCAAAGTGCCAGAGCGCCTCTGCCACCCCAGGGAATTTTGCTAACAGGTTCAGAGCTGCTGCCTCCTCTGCTGCTGCACTGGGGAAAGCAGCCCTGCTGTTCCTGTCACCAACTCAGCCTCTCTGTCTGCCTTAGGTTCACATCACCCTGAGCACCCACGACTGCGGGGGTTTATCAGAGCGAGACATCAACCTGGCCAGCTTCATCGAGCAGGTGGCAGCTTCCCTCTCCTGACCAGGGATCCAGGCAGCCAGAAACCCACTGTGCCACTGTGTCCTGCCTAGATGGCTGCACCCACAGCCTTTTCCCAGTTCCAAGCTAGATCCTGGATCCAGCCAGCCCGACACCTCCAGCCTTCCCAGCGCAGCTCAGATGGGTGGAGGCGTTTTTCAGGGTGCATGTATCCACCTCTGAGCTTGCAGATTCCATCCTTAAACCCTTCCTTAGCCATGTGATCCCACAGCCCCAACTGCTGAGCCTCTTACCAGGAGTCAGTGATGTCACAGAGTCACAGGATGGTTTGGGTTGGAAGGGACCTTGAAGATCACCTCGTTCCACCCCCTGCCCTGGGCAGGGACACCTTCCACTATCCCAGGTTGTTTCCAGCTCCATCCAACCTGGCCTTTAACACTGCCAGCAATGGGACAGGCACAGCTTCTCTGAGCAACCTGTGCCAGGGCCTTACCACTGTCACAGGGAAGAATTTCTTTCCAGTATCCCATCTAAACCCACTCTGTGTGAATCCATTCCCCTTGTCCTGTTACTACATGCTCTTGTAAAAAATCCTTCTCCATGTTTCTTGTTGGTTCCTTCAGGTACTGGAAGGCTGCAATTAGATTACCCCAAAGCTTCTCTTCTCTGGGTTGAACAATCCAAATTTTCTCAGCTTTTCCTCCTAGCAGAGGTGCTCCATCCCCTCTGGTCACCTTGGTGCCTCCCCTGGATTTGCTCCAACAGGTCGATATCCTTCCAGAGTCAAGTTACACCATTGCACAGTAAATCTGTCCAGAGCCTGCCCCCAGTCCAGCCCCTGTTGTTGCTCCTCACCTCCTGGAATGTGCTTTCTGCCTAAAACATGTTTTGTGAACCCTTTAGCTTCTCTGTAATCGAGCAGCGAGGTGCTGTGCAATTTGTTACTGCTGTAACCCCTCTCTAGCAGTATTCATCAGGCACGTGGTCTCACCCCGACTGGAGTCAGCCTTTAGTAGGATACCAACTGAAAATGTTTACAATAAACATCTGGTTTAACATGTTGGCTCTTTGGAAAGAGGCCTCACAGATCAAATGACACCAGCAGGTTTTCCCAAGGGCAGGCACTGCCCTGAAAGGTGTTTCTGCCACAGAAAAACTTCACACAGCAATGGCAGGTGCCTTCACCTCAGAGTGACAGGGGTCTGAAACACAAAGAGCTGATCAAAGCCAGGACAGGTGCAAACTGCTTGTGTAAAATCACAGCTGTGCCACAGCCAAGGCCCAAATGCAGCCAAAGTACAACCAAAAGGCACAAAAGCAGCCTGGCACCAGGGCAGGGGCTGTTTAGGGGGGAATGCTTCCCAAAAAAAGAGGTTGTGGGTGGACTTGGTCAAGATCTTCACTGATACAATGAACTATCTCATGGGAAACCAACAGCATTTGCTTTCTGCACAACAATCTGGGGAAAAACACTACAAACGCCCAGTTCAGGTCTTTTGTTCTTTTTTTTTAACCCTTTAAAGTTCTACAATGTATTAATAGAAAATCCATAGCTCTTAACTTCCAGCATCCTTGAACATCACACACAAGATGCAGACACAGACACCACCTTCATGCTGCCAGAAGGACAGAGCAGCCCTCAGGCAGAGTTAGTAAGATTCATAAACCATCCTCCCTGCCACAGATCAGGCTGTGCATGAGCAAATTCCAGGAACAGGTCTCCATTCATTCAAACAAGCACTGAAGCAGAAAAATAAGAGCTCAGTGAGCCTAGATAGCTAAATGCACCATTTTAATACAAACCAGGCCCATTTTCACCAGCTCTCCAGCTATTTCAGACTCCAGTTTGACAATGGCAAATCAGAGCAAAGCAGAAAACTGCCATCAGATCAACTCATCCCATTTGTCCATTAAAAAGTCCTCGTGGATTTATTGGGCAAGGTATTATTGTGTTGTACACAACCCTTCTGCTCCCCTCTCCCCCAAGTCATCAGAAAAGTGCAGATGAAATCCATGGCATGAAGACACACATCTTTTCTTGGTCCATCCCACTGGATATTCTTCATTCTAGTACCTAAAAACAGGCGAGTCCCTTGGAAGTGCTTTGTACAAGCAACAAATTGAGTGTCCCGCTTGGAAAACCTGGAAATCCCACAGGAATTAACTGTGGCAAGGATCCCTCCAGGTCTGAAAGTACCGTCCAGTTTCAGGTCATAATCCAGTTCATTAGATTCTTATTCTTTTTGTCTTTGAAACAATCACACAGCCTGTAAATCCATTTTTCCAAGACCATTTGGCATGATAAAGTAGATGCAGGTTACATGTTGGTGACAAGGATGAATAAAACCTACACACCAGGGAATTACAGTGGTCTATTCCTGACCACAGGATTACATTTACAGTAGAGGACAAATATGTATGGAACAATTACACCCACAAATATTATTAAGAAGCAAAGCCCAGAAGAGAATACATCAACTTACAAATAACATCTTCAAATACATCCAAAAATGTGAAATGGAGCACTGATCTGTTAGATCCACCTACTTCCTGGGAGGAAAATGCAACCAGGGAAGAAGAGAAGGGAGTTTTGCTCTCCTTCAGCCCACCCTAATCCACCCCTTCTTTCTTTTAAAGGAGAAACAAAAAGAGTACCTCCCTTTTTTTTGTTTTGTTAAATCTCGGTTCCAAAGAGAACCATCACAGTAGCCAGACACTGAAGACTGTCTCCAAAGTACTGCAAACTCAGCAATGGTCACACTGGCAAGACCTTGAGAGAACAAACAGGTCCAATACAAACTGCCAGAGCTGGGATCACCATCAAGAGACTCTCGGGCAATTCAATGATTTCAAAAGGGCTCAGAGACTTGCATGAAGTCATCGAGTTCAGGGCAGATGGCCAAAATGCTTCTGTCTCCTAGCAGAGGGAATAAAGCTGTTGGAAAGCCAGGATCCTTCCCACAATGGCTGGGCTCAAGACTTGCTGGTTTGTGCAGGAGCTGGTCTGTGACCTCCTCATTCCTTAAAATTCCTGTGCTTCAGCTTCAGGCTCACAGGCTACAGCAGACAGATGCCTTCAGATGCCCTGCACAGGACTGACACAGAATGAAGTCTTTGCCTACATGTGGGATTCTGCCTGGGAAACTCTCTGCTCCATGCAAAAAGCTGAGAGGAAACATGGGAAAGCCCTGCAGGAGTAACTCCAACACTACTTGAGAGGTTCCTGCTTGCCCTTGAGGCCACAAGTGCCTCACAAGGCTGTGCTGGGAAACTCTCTTACCCTAAAAACAGCAGGGAAAAATATGAAGGCTGAGCCACTTGCCCAAGGCTGGAACACCTCTGGACCTGCTGCATCCTTTCCTCTGCTTCTCCCAGCATCTTTGTAATACTGTGAAGGGACTTGGCTCATTAAAACTACTATCCTACCTAACAGGCAAGGGTGCTTCCTCTGAGGCCAGCCTGCCTTTGAGGTTTGTTTTCAGAATTAGTACCATAAAGAAACGACCACAACCAAGGTCACGGTCAAACAGCTGAACCCTCTAACTCTCCCTGGCATGCCACAAAAAAAAAAGCCAGAGAAGCATCAAGGCACAATGGTGAATGCCCTTTTAAGAATGTGCCTTAAAGGAATCAGTGCAAAGAGCTGAGATTACTGCTATTACAAAAGTCACCTTTTTGATACTAAAAGACCATGGTAAAAAAAAACATCTGCACACAATGCCCCTGGCTGTGCCACGGGCCATGGCCTGGCTGGCTCTGCTACAGCATCATGAGGGGACAGTGTAAAACCTTCAAGTTCTGAACAGTGAAATGAGCTTTGCACCTCCCTCCAGATTTGTGCAAGGGAAAACAGCACCCCTGGGTGGTCAATGCATGTCTTCTGCAAGAGGCAGGGGAGCAAAACAGCCACGATGTACCTGGGGTTTTCAGTACCATCCAGTTCCTCTCCCTATGCCACCCGCTTGGTTTCTATTTCTGCTGTTGTTCAAGAGATTCCAGAAAAGGATTTTGTGTTGTGTTTTTCTCCCCCTTAGCAGATATTGATTGCAGTCTCATTGAGATCTCCAGAGGGGATTTCAAAAGGAGGCTGTGACTGCCTTCCCTCTGCCAATTTATCAGCTCTGTATTACACAGATATAAGGCTCCCAGCACGGTCTGTTAAATGCAGCAGCCTACAGGAATACTCAAGAGAAAACAAAATTTCCAATTTACTGTCTACCATTAACTTCCAGGAAGACTGGAGCCGTGGAACACAATGTGAGAACTCAAATTTAACATTTGGCTGAACACTGGCTAAGTACCAGGTCTGAGGAAGAGAAACAACACGGAATGAAGTGACATGCAGAATACCTGAGGAATTCAGAGCTGTGGAATGGACATTCAATTCACCATCAATAGCCATGATGAAAACAGGCAGAGGGGAGGGAGGAAAAGCCCTAAAACAGAAACTGGGCATGAAACCAATGCAGATTTCAGAACAGACTAAGACAGGGAAGGCGTTTTTCGAGATCAAGCCACCCTCAGACCTGCAGTTGTAGGAACAAAGGTACTGCAGTCTCTTTCCCTAGGAAACCTTTGGAACCGCCCCAGTGCTCGCTGGCAAGGCACTGATTTGCTGCACTGCAGTCAGTGGTGGCCGGGAGAGCCGTTCATGTGCTTGTCACTGCTGAGAACATCCGTGCTGTAGAGGCCGTCCAGGTACGCCTGGGAAATCTCTGCCACCAGGCTCCTGTCCGGGACGGACTGCGCCATCCCATAGATGGCTCCCTAGGAGAGAGGAGCAGCAGTTACACAGGAGAAACCCCCTCAGCCCCACAGCCCCTCACTGCCTGCTGGCCTCCTCACCATGCCCGTGACACAGGAGAAACCCCCTCAGCCCCACAGCCCCTCACTGCCTGCTGGCCTCCTCACCATGCCCGTGACACAGGAGAAACCCCCTCAGCCCCACAGCCCCTCACTGCCTGCTGGCCTCCTCACCATGCCCGTGGTCTTGGCGTTGAGGTCCTTCATGATGTCCTGGATGCTGTCCTTGACGTCCTGCAGGAACTGCTCAGCCACGCCGGGCTTCGTGTGCAGCTGAGTGATGCAGAGATGGATGCTGGGCAGGCAGGGCAGAGGGCAGAGGTTAACCACCTCCAGTACACACAGCCCCACATCTTCTGAGCCCCCAGCAGCAGCTGAGCCCTTCTGTGGCCAGTGACAGCTGTGGATCTCCTTAAAACACCATTCCCACTAAGGGTAAGCCCTGCAAAACGCTTGCTAGAACCAGCTCCTTCCCCCTTCCTGACCTCACAGCTAGGTTAAAGTTTCTCACCTCATTCCAGGTACCTCTGGTGAGAAAAATGCAGCTGCCTGCAAGCACAGGGACCCTGCCATCATTTCCTTCTCCCTCCTCTGCAGCTTCTAAGCCATCACCAGAAGGAAGCACCCACCTCTGAATTGTCACCTCAGGCTCTCTGGACTTTGCTTCACATGACAAGTCAACATTATTTTCAGTGCACCTGCATCTGGGCGCACTGGCCCCTTTTGCCCACAAAAGCCCAATTTCCCATTTAAGGAAAGTCTCTGACAAAGATTAATTTCACACTGAAAATGATCAGCTCTTCACTGTTGTTTTAATTTCCTTCATCTTCAGTGGGCAGGAGGAAGACAGTAAAAATAGATAAATCAATTTACAAACTCTCAGTTACCTAAACAGGAGAGAGAGCCTTGGTTATTTATATTTTTCTGCTTGTATTAGATGGAGGTAAATAGAAAGGGAGCCTCAGATATGTCCTCTGCCAGGCTCATTAAAATTACTATTACTTTATCTTCACTCCTGTATAATGGCAATTACAAAAGTGATTCCTGCTCTGCAGAGGAAAACTCTACATACAATTTATCAGCTATGAACAACAGTACTCAGCAAATCACAAGAGCTACATGGCGTGAAGTTGACCATCTTGCATACCCTAGCTAAATACATCACTCCCTGGTCTCCACACACTTACCTTGGTGGGAATTGCAGGACATTCAAGTTCCATCCTTTTGCAGCTAAAAAATTAGATAATCGATAGATGTCAAAAGTGTCCGAGCCAATGGAGAGGACAGACACCTCTGGCTTCCCAAAAATGAAGATGCTGTCAATTTTTCTCAACCTTGTAAAGAAGGAGGAGAAAAGAAATGACTGATCAGGGTTACAGGTTCAGACATTCTGTCCACCCAACTGGAGCCTTAAAGGAAAAGCTGCAGAACAGATGACAGTACATTCCCACCCAAAAAAATCACACCCCCAGCCCGGGCCAGAGGACCTGGGTCATTACATCCCTAAAGTCAAGTAAACTCAGGAAGAAATGGAAAAGAGGCAAGACATAAAAGCAGAGAAAATCAGCTTCTCTTACACAGCCACCCAAGGACCCCAACAAGGAAGAATATAACCCTTCTTTTGTCCTCCCTCCAGATCCCCCCTCAGGCAGGGCTGAGGCAGAAGGAATTCTCAAAGCCAAGCTGAATAAAGGGGCCTGCACCCCTCCCATCCATGTCCTTCAGCTATCTGGGCACAAACTAATGTTCTCTGCCCAGCAGGTGCCACCCAGCAGGTCCCAAGGAACAAGAAAACAAGAGCAGTTGGGAGCAGGGTCCAGCCCAGGCTGCAGGGCAGGAGGCAGGCACAGAGGCAGCACATACTCAGACTCGAGGAACCGGGCGGTCTGAATGATCCTCCGCGTGGCCTCCACGTAGCCCGACTCGCCGATGTGCAGCAGGGTTGCCCAACATGCAGCTATGATCCCACCAGGCCTGGAGCCTGCCACAGAGGGGGAGGCATAAATTCCCCCTTGCCAGTCAGGGGCTATGAAGAACTGGTACTTCCTGTAGTCCTTGTCACTGTAGAGCACCACCGAGGAGCCCTTGGGAGCGTAGCCGTACTGCAAGGGGCACAGAAAGGGTTAGAAAGCAGCAAGAGGCAGCAAGAGGGCACAGGAATGCATTCAAGCCCTCACCAAGATCCCATTTGTGGACCTGCTGGACAGGAAAAGGCTCTGCAGAGGGCTTGGGACGGGCTGGATGCATGGGCAGTTCAGCAAGGCAAAGTGCCAGGCCCTGCCCTTGGGTCACAGCAACCCCCTGCAGCTCCAGGCTGCAGCAGAGCAGCTCAAAAGCTGGAAAGGGCCTTTGGGTGCTGGTGACAGTGGCCATGAGCCACCATGTGCCCATGCAGCAATGGCACCTGGCCTGGTGACCAGCAGAACCGCAGCAGTGATTGCCCCTCTGTGCTGCAGGCCCCTCAGTGCTGTGTCCAGTTCTGCCCTCACAGCCAGAGAGCCCTGGAGGGGCTGGAGCATGTCCACAGGGGAAAGAAGGGGCTGGAGACCCACGAAAGGATGAGGGAGCTGGTGGGGGCTCAGTCTGGAGAAAGGAGGCTAAGGGAGGACCTTCTCATCCTCTACAACTCCCTAACAGAAGGGTGGAGCCAGGCTGGAGTCAGGTTCTGCTCATAGGACACAAGTGACAGGACAGGAGGAAACAGCTTCAAGTTGTGCCAGGGGAGGTTAAGGTTGGAAATCAGGAGAAGTTTCTTTGTGGAAGGGGAAAAAGGAGCTGTCAGGGTTGAAGGGGCTGCCCAGGAAGGTGGTGGAGTCTCCTGGAGGTGTTCATGGAATGGGATGTGGCCCTCAGTGCTCTGGTCTGGTTGATAAGGTAGGGACTGGTCAAAGGCTGGACTCAGTCTTGGAGGTTTTTTCCAACCTGAGGGTTCTTTACTTTGGCACAGTGCATGCACAAAGCACATGAACAGAGCAGCCCCAACCCCTGCACCTCAGGGCTCCTCCACACAGTAGGGATGAAATGCCTGAAGGCCAGGATGGCAACAGGAATCACACCCCAAAATAAAAAGCACAGGAAGACCCTTCTCCCCTGCCCTTACCTTGTGAGTGTCAGCAGAAATGCTGGTCACACCTTCCACACGGAAGTCAAAGGGACGCTTCAGGGGGAACCCTGCCTTGTCCATGAAAGCAATCAGGAATCCACCCAGGCAGGCATCCACATGGAAGGGGATTTTGTACTTCACTGCAAGCTGTGTGTGAACAAGACATCAGGGAACAAAATGATGTGGCTGGGGCACCCAAACTCCAGTCACCAAAACCTACTTGGCATTTCACAGTTCAATGTTCATTGAACCCTTTGAGAGCATCACAACACCCTCAAGCCGTGGAGGACAGGTGATGTGGAAGGGCTGGCTGTTTGTGGGATGCCTTTTCCTGCCTTCCACACACAGGAAAAACAATGTGGCATTTGGGTAGTTTGCTGTGTTTGCCAAAGGAATGTGACAACATTGTCTGAAAGGAGTATCCACAATAAAGTAAAAGGGCGTGAGCCAAATGAGCAGAAGGTCAGAGGCCATGGCTGGTCACATACAAAATAAATAACTGGAGTACAGAGAGGAAAGAAATCAAGAGGTGTGTTCAGAAAATAAGATCACAGCCCTTTGACTCCTACTCCCTCCACATGTTCCTCAGACTTCCACATCAATTTTGCTACAACCAGCAGGCCCTAAATCAAAGCCTTTTCAGCAGGTTCACCATTTAGGTGTTCTTTCCTTTCAGGCAGCAAAGAACAAACACTTCTGGTTGGTCTCACAGTCACACATTCCCCCTCACTCCCAAACTGCATCCTCAGCTCATCTGAGGACAGTAATACCCTGGAACCCCTCTACTCTTCTTGTGCTTGTTTTACTGCTACAACACACAAATTCCTACAGGTAGAGTTATCCTACCTCTGCCACCTCTTCAATGGGGTCCATAATTCCATGTGGGAACTGGGGAGCAGAACAGACCAGCATGGCTGTGTTCCTTGAAATTGCTCTCCTCATTGCCTGAAAATTTAAAGGGAGAAGATGCTCACATTCCATTTACCAAGTGCTATGCTGCCAAAAAAGATAGAGAGTGACAACATGCAGAGTCTGGTCTTAAAGGCATAAAAGTCTACAGAGAGGAAAGCAACGAGTTTCATCCACTCACCCACTTGGAAATACCATATTTTTAGTCACCCACCTCTGAAATCTGGGGCTATTTATTAAATACATAAATTACCTGAGTCTAAATGAATCCCACAGGACAAAGGGATAACATCCAGTTATTTCGAATACAACTTCATCTGCAATGGCACTTACTTGTGCTGTTCTTCACTGTTTCCAGAAAGCATTCCTCCCTCTTTATCCACTTACTCCCTCTTTATCCACTGACTGGCTACCTGGACAGGTAGATTTCTTGCTTAATTGCTGTGCAGTGTTAATTTCCTCACAGAGAGAGACTAAAGTGATACCTGAACATCCACTTCCATGGCCTTGGTCAGTGGTATTTGGATCAGCTTCATCCCAAAGTAATGTGCTGCCTTGTCAAAGGCGGCGTGGGCGCTCACCGGGACCAGCCTGGAAAGGAACAGATAAATGAACAATATGAATATGAACAGATAAATGAACAATGAACATAACATGTGCTGCCTCCCATCTCCAGTGGCAGTGGCTGAACAGCCTTAATTAACCCTGTTTGCTGAGGCCTCAGATCATTAGCATAGCCTTAAATGTTAAAGAGGGAAGAAAAGAGCCACCAGCGTTTCATTTCTTTTGACATTTTCCCCTCAAAGCAATTAACCAGAGAAATATTTCCATGCACCTTCTAGAAAAAAAGACAGCACATTAGAGACAGCAAATCCTCTGTTAGCAGTGTAATGATTAGCACAATTCCTCACTGGAGCTCCAACCGGCCCAACTCCAGCCTCTGAGTTTTCAGGCTAAGCCCTCTTTGATCTGAATCAATCAAAACCTTTGAATACTTCAAAGGGCCTGACAATCTCTGCTCAAGAGCAGAGCTGATCCGAGCAGGCTGTCTAGAGCTGCAGACAGGTATTGCCAAAATACAGCTGCTCAGCACAGCCCCCAGCAACATCTGTGCCCCCCAGGCTGCTTTAAAACTTCCTGTGCTTTTGAATTTTTCATTCCACACAGGTTTCTCTCCTCCAGACACAGATGGACAAGGAAGAGGTGGTAATGAGCTCTGAAATGAAGGATTATTGAGGTCCAGCACCAACCCAGCTCAAGGGGACAGTAAATCCCACAAGCCCCCAAAGGAAGAAGCTGTGGTGGCACCACTCACATTTCTGGCTGTTTGATGCCTCTCTCGTAAGCCAGGTCTCTGTACGCCTTGCAGGCCATCAGGATGCTCTCTGTCCCCCCAGATGTCATCTGTCACCAGAAAACAAAGGAAAAACAACAAGGGGTGCTGCAGGAAGGAAAAGCAGAAATGGGATGCAGGCACAGCATCTCTTGCCTCTGCTTCAGAGGTGCATGGGACAAGTTAGGGTTTAAGAGGCAGCAGAAGCCACTGAACAGCACGAGGCAGCTTTCTGACACTCAGCTTGGAAATAAATGCACATTTAAATGTTGGATCCTCTATTTAAATGGGATGGGAGAAAGAGAAAACAAACAAACAGTACAGAATTCCAGAGCCCAACAGGAGGGGACCACATTGCACAATTACCTCACCTCACAAAACTACTTGTACTTAAGCTCTTGATTACCTGGGCACTGTTTATCTGCATTACAGATTAATTATGCCACGTATACAGAAACAACTACTCTGTGTTAAGTCAGCTGAAGTCCAACAGGGTTTATTAGGTCTGGAGCAGTGCCATGCCAAGGGACAGAGTCATCTCAGGGTTGGCACCACTCCTGAGCTACAACCTTCCCAGAACCTGGAACGCTGCAGGGCTCAGAGCTCTCTCCCACCTCCTCTCTGCAGAGGCCAGCCTAGGTCTGCTCAATACCAGAGCTTCTAAGCCCTCAGGGACACAAGAAATTTTACACCAGGAGGAATTTGTGCATTTCTCTCCTATCCACACCACCCACTAACCCTGCTGTCCCAGCCCTCTTCACTCTGGCCACAGGGTTTGCATCAGGAAGTGAAAGAGAGGAAGGCACACACAACTTTACTGTTACATACTTGAACTCAAGAGCTGGTACAAATACTCAAATTAAACTCTTTACATGAAGGAATTCCTCAAGTGGGAAGACTGTCTCTTGTGGGTCAGCTTTTATGAGTTCTGGCACGCAGAGGACACTGGGCACAACATTCCCCAGTAAAATTTTAACCTAGAAAAATGTGAGGTTCATTTTTCAAGCAGCCTGCAGGACTGCCTTACTGGGTGAGCCATAACCTGAGGATATGGGGTAGCTGGGACAGTTATACAGAGGTTCAGGTAAATGAGGAATCAAAATCTACTTACACTGCTTATGGGAAAGTAATTTTGCTTCTCAGACCTGCTGAACCAACTGCAACTTCCCCTCTTAACCTCTTCCCCCTCAAAAACAAACCTAAAAGGGACCCAATCACATTTGTATGCCTTATGGTATCTGGAACTTTGGGGTTTCCTTTGGTTTTTCCCAGCTGACATGGCTGCAAACCTCAAAAATGCCAAGAAGTCTGCCTGTGTGACAATGACTAAACATGAAGTACAGAGATAAGGTACAAAGTTCACAGCCTGCCAGGATTTCTTCCTAATACAATCCAAGCCAGAAACAGCTGCTGACACAGGCAGTGTGAAAGTGACTGTCACACCACAGACAATTCCTGCTTTTTGAGGGAAGTTTAAAAGCAACAGCTGTCAGAGATAAAACCTAACAGAGCCTCACAATGAATAAAGATGTCGCTGCATTAATTGTGAAGCAAATGGATGGCAGCAGGAACACAATGTTTTAAGGGTTTTATGGGCTGTGCCACTCACTTCTCAACACCCTTTATGAAAAGATCTGTCAGGTTGTGATTACCTTTGGGAAAAAAAAACCCAGCTGGTGATAAAACTGCCTTCCTACTGGGTGAGAGAAGAGGAATGGGGTTATTGCATGCTTGTACCTATCCTTGCAACACTGCTTAGGATAATGATTGCAAAAACTTTGTGAGGAGGGACATGGGGATTTGTTACTGAACACCAGGCCTGCTCCTGGTTGGGCAGCATTCCCTAGGCTCACCTAGATAATCTGCTCTTGAAACAGCAGCCTCTGTACAGCTTTATTCCCATTTCAATCCTAACAATAAAACACCAACATCTTGCCTTCATATGTACCAAGCTTTTGCTCAAAGTCTGGCTTTATCCCCCTGCATGGAAATGCTGAGCCACACAGAGATTTTGGTAGGTCAGAGCCAACACTTGTCAGCAGTCAGTCACATGCAGGGTAAGCAAGAGCATCCAGGATGGATCCTTCTCCCAGGCACCCAGACTGGCATGCAGACCACACAGCAAGCTTGTTCAGACAGCTGAAAATCCACCCAAAAAGTTGAATTTCAGCCAGCTCAGCTTCCTAAATTGGCCCACAGTCAGCACAGTGACTCTCTACCATGGAAAAGTGCCCGAGTCTGGAGCAGCACCTTTATCCCACCCAGCGCAGCTCCAACATAAAAATCCTCTTGGTCCACACGGATGAAACCTGTAGATGGAGCCTGCTCCTTTACAGGAGGCTTTGTCAGCTTAGCCCCGACAGCAAACTCGTTCTGCTGCAGCCAGAGTCTGAATCACTGTCACAGGATCCAAGTTCCCCAGTGCCTGCGGCGCCGGCGCCCGGCCAGCGCTGGGTGATTCAGCACCCGCCAGGGCTCACACACATTCTGCTCTCCCCTCAGCCAAAGTCCACAGGCCCGGGCCATGCCAGGGGAAAGGGGCTGGAAACAGGCATTGTTTAAAGCAACTCTGCAACCCTGCACTATCTTCAAAGGCCAGGCAAAGTGTGGGGGGAAAAAGGAAAGTAAACAGACATTTTGTGTTCTTGATTTATTTGTTGTTTTGGAAATGGGAGGGGAAAGGAGAGAGCACAGGGAATAAGTATCCCTCCTGCTTCCCAAACTCAGTCTGTCACTTCCACTGCTCCCTCCCTCCGAATCCCAGTGCTCTGGAACCTCAACATTGCAACAGCAATAAGAGATATGTTCCCTGTTCCAGGATTCCTTTGGCCATGTCACTGTCAAAGTGTCAGACATTAAAGAACCACTTCGGTTCATGGTGTCTGAAGTTTTGCTTCCTTTCTTTCACCTGAAGAAACATGTCCATGCAGACCCTAGAGACAGAGCTGACCAAAAGTTTTACTGACCTGAACTGCCCCATGAATTTAAAAAAAAAAAAAAAAGAAAAAAGAAAACTACAATTTATTTCTAAGGTAACAGAGTAAAAAAACACACCACAATCCACAGTCATAACGTTGAGGCAGCCACCCATAAAACCCTTGGAAACCTGCAGGCTGTAAATTCCACAACCTGTGTCCCTCAAGGTGACCTGCTCATCACTACAGATAAAATCTGACTCATCTGCACAGTTGAAGTCCCCCTCAAGACACATCACTCACATGTCCTAACTTCAAATGCGTAGCCAAAGTTTGGAAGCCACAGAATTTGGGGAGAAGAAACAAAATGGGTTTCTACAGGAAGCTTAGGCTTGCATCTGGTGATTTTGCCTTTTTTCTCCTGTCCTCAGCTGTAGAGTAAGTGGAAGAAGAATTAACAAAGATCCACATCAAATACTCACATGTCACTCACACACAGAATTTTTCCCTACATTTCAAATCTGCCCTTTCTTTTTAAAGTTCAAAAAGTTACTTAAAAAAAAATACAGCTTGCATAAAAGTGGTGATTTCTCCCCAAATTATAGGGGAAATCCACACAGCCAACACTGCATATCAAAACACCTTGTGAACATGAACACATCAGACAAGAACAAATTCCCCTGTTCCTCTTCTCTGTACTGAGCATAATTAGTCCTTCCAAATCCTTGCAAGAATTTGATTAGAATCTTCCAGGAGCCCAAACTCACCGATTCCCATCCCTTTGCTCTTGCACAAAACAATTAAAGTAAGAACAACAGTGGTAATTAGTGAGAGAAAGGAAGCATCCATCCACTGCTGAAAATGATTACTTTTAAAACTGCTTAAAAACTTGAAACATCTCTCAGAGCAATTTAAGGCAAAGGCATGTCTGATCCCCCCCTAACCACCAGGGCACTGTTAGGGCTTTTATGCCCGTGTCAACAAAGGAGAATTACAGCCCACATGGCTCAGCTAAAGGCAACTCCTGTAAATAACACAAGCTGCTCCTCTGATTTAACATTCACAAATGTAAAAAAGACCAGTTTCCTTTTGGCATTTATGGAACACACCAAAAACCTTCAAAGAGGAAGCTCCCCAGAGATCTTGCTGAGGGAGATGTCCACATGACACAGGGTACAACCAGGCAGAGATGCCAGGCTGCTGAAGGCCTTGGGAACAGCATGGATGTGGCACTGGGCTGCTTTTCCCAGACTGAGCAGAATATTACTGCCACAAAGGGCTGTGGAAATCAGAGCACAAAGCAACTGAAGCTGCCTTGCTCAGAAGTCCAGACAGGAACTTTTTGTTGCTTTCCATGCAGCACAGATGCAGACACCCTCTCCAGAAACACCAACGAGTTCCATCTGCCTTCAGGGACCACCACCAACACCACCACCTTGGCCAAGCAGCCCCTGCTGCTTAAATCAGGTTAGTAAATCCAGTGGCAGGGGCCTGAAAGACAGACTCCCTGACTCTCAGAGGTGGCAGTGAGGAAATTCAGGGAGAAAAAAGCAGTTGTTCTGAATCTCAGCACTGCAAAAGTTCAATTGAGTAAACCAGAGGCCTTCTCAGAAGAATGAGCCAGCTGACCCTCTTGAACAGATTAAAGATAACTCAGAGCATTGCACCTTCCCCGGTTTAGCACTAAAACCTCTCTGCTTTACAGTCTCACCAGTCATAAAAGTATAATGCAGCACTGAGCCACCAGCTGACAGAAAGGAAATCAGCAGTTTGAAAAAATGCTCCTTTTAGTTGAGTTTGTAACTGTCCAAGCCTCCAGAAATTATTCTGAAATGTTAGTGCAGTTCTGAGGAGAAGAAAAGAAAAGAAGGAAGTCTTTGAGCCCAACTACTTAAAGAGCATATGACCTCCATACACCCACCCACATCTCTCCATCAGTGATCAGCAACTCTGGACACTTCAGACAGGAAGAGCAGCAGGAGGAAGACAAGAAGTCCACTGGAAACACTCATTCAGACATGATAGTTACAGGGGTGCAATTAATCTTCCATTTCCGGCTGATCAACTTCCCAAGCCTGCCCTTCTCCTGCAAACAGGGCTGTGTTCAAGCAGCTAGGACAGAATCCCACAGCAGGCTGTGCACTTCCCTCTTTGCTTTGTGGCACTGGCCTCAGGAGTGAGAGGAGGACAGAAGCAAAAGCAGGATTCTCAAAGCATATTTGTGTAGGTCTCACTTTGGCTGCAGCAGTTTCTGACCCATTCTGCCCTTCTCTTAGGCAATTCCACTTTTGCATTTCAGTGGGAGAGCACCCACAGCCAAGGCTGACACTTCATGTTTTACGTAACCAAACTCAAAGAACCCCCGTGCAGGCTTCAGCAAGCCAAGTTCCCCAAGCACCCATCCCAGGCACCCAGCTCTGTGCCTGCTGGATCAGCTGATGTCCCAACTGCTGACACAAACCAGTTCCAACAGCTTCTTCATGCCCCTGCCCCACTGCAGGGATGATCTCCCCAGTGCTGTCTGCACTGCAAGCCAGGAAGGAGCTGAGCTGAGGTGAAATGGTTTTTATAAACAAACAGTTCCTCCTTAAACTAGGAGGTGGTACAAGGAATACAGCCCTGAGTAGAAAAGTCAGGTCAGGGGACGTCACTCCCTCTCAAAGGCAATCTTGCACTCCCACACAGTTGAGTTCAACTTCGATCCCACTGGGAGTCTGATCCCAACCACACCTTCTACAAAGTCACTCCAGTACTCAACTCCTTAACACAAGCAAGCCTGCAGCTGACAGGAAAAGCCCACTCAAGGCCAGTTCAGGTCAGAAGCTCTTGTGTCAACACTGCCTTCCAACACTGAAAGCATCAGTTCAAGAACACACATTTGGACTCTTGCTGAGAACTTTATCAAGGCTGTAAAACTGGTTTGCACTGGAAGGCCCCATGAGCCTGGGAACAGAGCTTTCCAGCTGGCCAGCTGACAATCCATGCCATGCTCATTGGTGAGCAGCCAGCCAGCCAGCTGGCCCTGCCCTGGAGCTCAGCAATCTGGCAGGCTCACAGATCTCCAGCTCACAGACTAAAACTGAGAGCAGCTTCTCAGAGTGACACTTCTCTGGTCACAATTCCCCACTGCCATCCAGCCAGGCTGCAGGACACCAGCTCTCCTTCCCAACTGTCATCAAGCCTGTGTCACTTAAAATGGGAAAAAAAGCTTCAGTGAACAGCCTTGTTCAGAGAACTGTTTCTCTGAGTGAAATTGTCTCTCATAAAGACTCACCAAGAAGAACAATTCAGCAACCTCCACGCAGCTGGCATGGAATACACCAGAATGAGCTTACCCTCATGCCCATCTGAGAGCACAAGGTGCATTTGCAGTTATCAAAGCCAAAAATACCCAAAATGTTGAGGAGACAGTCAAGGACAGGCTACTTACAGCACCACAGGAGTTGGGGCCCCCGTGGAAGAGTGTACAGGCAATCCTCACTACTTCTGCTTCCATCTTCCTCAGACCAGGGAATATATCTGGATGGAGAGGATTACTCCAGGCAAACTCTTCATACACCTTCAGAAAACGAAGAGAGCAAGTTAAACTTGCAGGTGAGGCTTGGAGAACTCCCCATGTGCACTGTAGAAGCAAATCAGCTGCATTTTACTGTATTACATGACTTAACTGCTCCTGCAAGTAAATGCCACAAGCTGGGAAGCTGAGGAGTAAAATAAAGAAAAAATAAATGTTTTTCTATTCACACCTCTGGAGTGATTCTACAGCACAGCAATATCTCTTGTTGTAAGGACAGACCTGGTAACTTTGCTGTTTTTAAAGAAGAACACAAGATACACAAATTAGGCAAAAAAAGTGACTTTGCAGAACTTGTTCTTAAATTTACTGTTAAGAGGGGGTTCTGAAGCAGGCAATAAAGCACAAATGCCCACCCACACCACAAGAGAAGTGGCTGTGGAAACCAGTATTTCTGCTCATTCTTCAACTGTGGACTCACAGGATATGAGGCTGGAACAGGCCAGTCCCAACCTCCTGCAGTCCAGATCAAAAAGCAACTGCAGGGATGTTAAATAAAATACAGCAAAACAAACCAGTGCACAACCAGCACAAACAATGGGAATGTTTCTACAAAGTGATCCAAGCCAAGGCCCCTCCAGAAAGGCTGCTCTGAGCTTTGTTTCCCCAGAAGTGGCACAGAAAATGTCAACATGAGGAAGGGAACAGCAAAAGCAACCACCAAACAGAGCCCATTACAGCTGCTACAAAAGCTGTTCCCAGGAGCAAGAGGGCCTGACTTCCCTTTCTAGCAAAACAACTCTGGAAGGAGATGCAGTTGAAAACAAACCTTTAGGCTGTTTAGGTTATTTTGCAGCCTTCTCAAAGGGAGAAGTTCCTGAGCAGGTAAACAGCCCTCACAAAGACACCACTGAAGCGTGCCAGTGATCATTTGTCTAAGATTTGGACCACACAGCCACACCAAAAAACATTTCCCAAAGCTGCTCTTTTGCTCACACCAAGAGGAGTTTGGTTTTGCTCAGTAGAAGTTGTTCCAGTACCAGTCTCCAGTTTCATTTGTAATTACTAATTACTTTCTCACTCAAAACAGCACCTCAGCTGATGAGATCCCAGTTATCTCTACGAGGTGTTTTCACAGGGACAGTTACATGGCCAGAGTTATGGTGCCCAAATTGCCACTAATTCCCCTTCCCAGAATAAGGTTTTAGATCTTCCCTTTTTACTTTGGGATGCTGGAACAGTTCTGAAGGGTTTCTGGTCACCCTGAAGATGCAAAGTTGGCCTGCTTGCACTTTACCTTCACCAGCAGGTGGGTGAGTTTCTCTTCACCACTGTACACAGTCCCAGAGACTTTCCCATCCTGCCAGCGTACATCTCCTGCAAGAGAGGGAAGAGCACACTGCTCACAAACACAGCCATTCCCAGCCAGTGTGGAAAAGCACACAGAAAATCCCCTCTGTTCCACAGAGGAGGACAAAGCTTTTGAGATTTCCCCAAGGTTTGTGGCCCAGGGGCAGCTGTGTGTGAAGCTGAGCCCCTGGCACCGTGTGCACTTAGCAAACAGCAAGTAAATGACAACTACAGAGTCAGCACATAACCAACATGTAGCTGCAGCAAGCAGTTATATTAATAAATAATCCACTTAATCCCCAGCACTCTCCCCAAACTGCTGTTCAACCAACTGGACACTAAATTAAAGCCACTTTCAAAGAGCACCCACCACCACTGTAAGCTGAGAGGAGATGGAAAAGCAGAGTTTGTACTGCTCAAATCCACAGTGCTGGCACACCAATTAATTTTTACCTAAACTCGTAATTCCAGGCAACTTCCTGGAGTTGTTGCCTGGAAAGGGAGTGGGAGGGTGAGAAGGGTGGGAAGGGAAAACAGGGGGGATTTCAGAAAAGAAAAATTAACCCAGTGAAGGAAGGAAACAATAATTTAAGAGAAAACACAGACAGAAGCAACATTAGCAACACACAGCAGTAGAAAAGAAGCAAGTTGTTCCAGGACAGTCAAACATGAAATTGTTTGTTTCTGAACCTGGAGCAGATGCACTGCTCTAGCAGAAAATTCAGGGCATTTCTCAGATTTGGGATAGGAGCAGGGCAGTCATATCTTCGCCTCTGGACAGGAAGTCACCCAAATTTGCTCCTTAGGCATCACAGGCACACAGAGCAGGGGGAACAGGTTTACATGAGAGAGGCAACTCAAATTAAGTGTCAGACACTGCTTGTGTGGACTCAAGCCAGGAGAACATCATCATCACTCTTCCTTAAAAGGCTTTTTCAAGGCACAAACCATTGTCTCTCTTAATTGAGCTCATAGTCTTGGAAAGTCCCTAACAATCCTACTTGGAAGATGCTTTTTTTTTTGATCATGAGTATTTTCTGGGGCTTCACATTTCTGGTAAAAGTCAAACATTAAGACAACTGCTTGGAAATGCAATCCAAAAAGAGAACTTCCTGCATATTTCTCCTCTCCTCAGCTCTCCCATTTCTCCATCAGCCTAGAATTCTTGTGGAAGGAATGGAACTTCAATGTAAATACCTTAATGCAGCATTAGAACTCATGAATCTTAGTCACATCCAGAAGAAAAACAGACAAAATTTTGCAAGGGGACAAAATATTTAAGCTGAACCCATGAGCAGGAGTCACTGGGACGCATTGAAGAGAGGAAGCGTCATGTTTGGTGTCTGCTGCAGTACAGACTCACCTTTTGAGCTGTACTCTTTCATCTTCTGCAGCACCTCGGGCTGGCTCATGCCTTGTTCTGGCAGTGCTTTGATATATTCCTTCTCATCCTTCAGGAAGGATAAACTGGAAGTGACATCATTCAAGGCTTCATCGATCTTCTTTTGAATCTAAAATGAAAGAAAAAAGCCAATCAAACAACGGCACTGGTCAAATTCTGAATAATGGCAGAGTGTGTGCAGGACAGGACCTGCTGCCTACACCTGTGGTGTTGATGGAACAGATAGGAACTGCTCCACTGGCAGGTTTGACCCCTTTCCTTAGTGCTTGAGAAAATAAAACTCAAGGGAAAAAACTACATTTTTATGTAGTTATGACCTTTTCAAGTCACAGTTTTTAATTTGTAGAGGTCTTCAGATGCATTGGTTTGTACCTTGCCTCCTCTACCACCCCACACACGGTTTAGAAACTCCTGAAAACAGAGACACAATAAAGAAATCTCCACCACAAGCACAATTCAGAGATTTCTTTCTTCCCACCCACCCAGACTTCTTTTCACTACACATTCCAAAGTAAAGGTTCTTCTTCCAGGCAACACAAGTGTTTGGATATTGACTTTTGGACATTGGAATGTCTCACAGTCAAGGCCTCTTGTGAGCACCTGATAAGTTATCAGGTATCAACCTACCAAAGAGCAGAAAGAGGTCACAGAGCAGGAGTGCTCTGGCACAGGGGAGCGGTGTCAGCCCTGAGAAGGGAAGTCTGGACACAACAGGGATTGTGTAGTGCCCTTTTCTAACAGGCAGGGAAGAAACATAAGCAGGAGAGAATTTGTCTGATCAAGGGCTAGTCAGGTTAGGAGTTGAAAGCTGGGGCACTGAACAGGCATGGGAGGGGATTTAATCACTTCCAGAGGGATGTGGGAAAAACTGGAGAGCTCCTTCCATCTCCAAAGCAAAAGGTAAAAAAATTCCTCTGTGCCACTCTCTTTGGGTAAAACTGCCTGGAACAGCTCTGACCCCTGGAATCAGTGTGTAAATACAGCAGCACAGCAAGCAGCAGGAAGTGCAATCAAGTGTGATACCATCGTTTATGAGGTGAAATAAACCCAGCTGTGCATTTCTTCATCCAGAGTCCTTAACGTGCCGAAACATGCTGACAGTCATGGTTGCAAGTTTTCATTAAAAAAATGCACCAAAAAAACCACCAGCTCCCAAACACTACAGCTCCTGTGGCATTTTAATGATTACACAAAGTGCTGATATCCTTCTGCTAACTTTTGCTAATAGTTATCTGAGCCCTGAACTAATCATGGCCAGTTGCTTGATTAAAATAAATATCCTTCCACGTTGCACAACAAACCCTTGGCTGTCTCACACTGCTTCAGAAGAACAACTCCAGTTCAATCCTGTCCCTTCTTCCAGAATTAAAATAATTTTCTTAAAAATAAAACCATGAGGAAACGTTACTGGAGAATTCACTCATTCTTGGTTAATATAAATAGCTCAGAAGTTAAAAAGAGGTGGAATCCCCTTCTTATGGGAGTGATACTATGACAAAAAGATTGGGTAGGAATTACATCTGCCATCAAAGCAGGTGGCAGCAGAAGACATTCCAGATCTATATCCTGAGTCATGAGGGTCACAGTGACATGGGAACAAAGATGCACACAACTGTATATTCTCCAAGAGAGCTGAAACAAGGACCTATAATAATATAGGAATAGTCCTCTCAGTACTTGTTCAAATACTTACTATAGCTCCAACAAATGGCATTTTTCTCAGCAGTTTAAAGAACTGTTTTTTAGTTCGGGATGTCAAACCTGAAAGACAAAAGGCAGAAAGGGACCTAAGGAATGAAAAAAAACAGAAAGTTCTGATGCAGCTCATGATCCAGGCACAGCATTCCTGACCCAAGCTGAAATAACACAGCGACCCAGGGGACATGGTGAGACAGATGAAAGCATCCAAGAGCAAGGTTTTCAGGGATGGACCATGCCATGGAAACATCTGGACTGCAGAACAGCAGCCACCTACAGGAATCAGTTATTTGATTCTTACTTACATGGAAATTCACACCCACATGTGGAATTTTAGAGGAAAAAGAGGGATTTCAGGGTTTGCTAAAGGTAAGGAATTCTTATCATTTCCTGCCTCTTCAAACCAGAATAGTTACTTGAAAACAAAACCACTGAGCAGTGTGAAACAGGCTCCCAGACCAAAACAGGAGCAGGGACATTTGTGACAATGTCAACACAATGTGGATTTGCCCCATTTGATGCACTGGGAGGTGACTCAGGGAAAGGGGATGGACAGAGGGAAGAGCAGAAATTCTACCACAGCACAAAGACTCAGATGAGAGAAGCCACTGTTGACAAGCACTGGAAAACTCCTCAGGTAGCTCTAAAGTCAGCAATGAAATCAGAATGATACAGATACCTTATAGCCAGCAAAAATACCTTCCCAGTCCTACCTGCACACCAGCAGGAAGAACCAAGAAATAACTAAATAAAGTTCAAAAGTCAACCATTTGAGGACTTTGCTATTTTATCTACACTTCATATATATTTCACTTCATGTATACAATTTGAAAAGCTACCAAGGACACTAATTAACACATTCTGTAGTAAATATTTGTTAGTGCCCTAATGGTAACATTTCTGTTGCACATCTCAGGGTGCACACTGTTTTATTAATATTTTTCACGGTGAGAAAAGACTGAAAACTCCTGAAAAATCCTGACAATCTAATCAGATCTTCTAAGAGCTACTCCACACTTCAAATACATTGTGCAACAGTACAAATACTAGCTAGGAAGACCACTGTCCTGAACAAAAGCTTCATATCAATTTGTTCCTTACAGACATTGCCACTGTTCAGATGCCCCCATCTCTACAAAGAGAAAGGGGTGCTTGAGAAACAAAGACACAGAAGGAGGCATCGAGTTAAAAACTTGGCATTTTTAACAAGCTGCCACCAGAGTGTAACCCTAAGGGGCTGTGGGAACTGAAATGCAGCTCTGAGGGCATGGCAGCGACCTCAGGCCATCACAGGACCAGAGAAAACTGCAGGTTCTGCAGAGCTCAGCTCCACTGAAGAGCTGCCAGCACCAGAAACCACTCAAAACAGGAAGATACTCCGGAAATAGGAAAAAAAATACAAGAAGAAAATATCTTCACACTATCACATGCAATTATCTTGAACATTCTGAAGATGAAACACTCCCCCAACATGGAATCTAGACCACATCTCCTCCTCCAGCAGGAAGGGAAACATCCAAGAGTTATCCAGACACTGTGCAGCAGTGACTCAGTACACAGGAACCCAGCTCTCCATCAATCTCCCCAGGGTTTAGGCAAGAAGAGACTGTTGTGACAAGCAAATAGGAAAAAGGGAGACAAGGGAAATGGAAGGAGACAGAAGCACATTCTGTGCACCCTCTGACAAAACAGGGGAGTTTCATTTACCAGACAGGCCTTGACTTTAATTCAGGGAAGAGTTGGGTAAGTATTAGGTGACAGCAGAAAGTCTGTTTTAACACGTGTTAACAAGTTTTTAACACCTCAGGGCCATCTCCCCTCCCTCCAAAGGCAAGAAAACCCCCCATGTCAAATACTTACTCTCAGGCTGGCAGAGGAAGCCATGCAGCCACACACTTGCAAGGGTGGAAGAAAAGGTCAACCCAATGAGCTGCCAGGGCTCCAGCCCATCACACCGGGCGTTCACAAAGCCTGTCACTTTCTCCCAGTACATCTGCAGGATTTCCTTGTAGGGAATAATGGCCTCCTGTGCAAAGGAAATCAGGAGGAAATTGAGGAAAGCACGAATGAAAACAAGCAGGGCATCAAAAAGGAATGATTGAAAAGGTATGCAGACCCCATGCTTTCCTTAATTCCAACAAATAACAACAGGTAGGAGATAATTTTTACTCACTTCCATTCAGGAGTCACAGATAGAAATACACACCTTGAGATACTTCAAATACTGAGAGAGAAGCACCAAGAGCAGATGAGCAATGTAAGGTTCCCTGCACAGTCCCTAGTACCACTGCCCGACAGAAGGAACTGTGTAAATTATTTTTTCCCAAGGAATTCTCAGGTGGTGAGTGAAGGTACCACCAAAACAGGTCTATTAAGTACCTAGGACTGGATTTTCAATGAGGATGGAAGCACTCAGCGAGTCCTTAACTTAAAGATCTAATTAGCATGTTACACACCAAGGGGGGATGGGAGAGGAAAACACTGCAGCCGCCAAAATAACCCCCAGAAAATGTGATGCAAGCATAATTCCAGTGTCAAAGCAGGAATTACTGTCGGGACAAGCCCAAGTTCCTAATCAATAGCTTCAAACCAGATGCTCTTCAAGAGCGTCAGAACAGGTTGAGGAAAACTGGATGTGCACAGGAGAAAAAGGACATTTCCCCCTAAACAGGGGTCTTCCATGCAATTCTCTGGGGAAAGGTTTCTACAGATAAAATGAATAAGCAAGAACAGAGCCCTCTTCCAAATTCCTCTTCCCTTTTGACCAGCCCAGTTTTTCCCAGTTTAACTGGGGAGAGTTCCAGCACTTGAGAGCTTCATCCTCCAAACAACAGGCAAAGAAAAGTACGTGGAGCCTTTCAAAAGATTTGTAATTAAACCTTGGAAGGAATAAATCCTTGGTTCCTGTGCTGTTGGACTTCAGTGGGAATAGAGCAGTTTTTCAATAAATCACTAAATTAAAAACTCCTAAAAATTTGCCTCTCAGGACCCTTCACAGGTCTCACTTCTGGGTCAAGCCAACAACAGAAGAAGCATTTCATTAACTGGGGTTTTTTAGGGGGTAACGTGTCATTCCAATAGAACTGGAGAGGCTACAACAGTCTAAAAAATAGCCAGGTTTTTCCAACTCAACAAAGGAGGAAGGCAGCTTTCCTTACCGAAAAGCAACGGTAATAAATACTCACTACATTGGAAAAGCAGTGAAATGCATGTAACGTGGCAGAGTTTGAAGGTATTTAAGCAACCCAAACGTAAATTCCAGCAGAATTAACAACATTTACCCTTAGCAGAGGAGGGTTTTTACCCATGTCCCAGCATAGGCCAAAGGGACAAGGACTGAATTCGGCAAAAGCAGGCAGCACTCAGCCCTGAGAAGGCAAATTAGCACCTATTCCCTTGGCAAAGGGCAATTTAAAAATACATCACAGCCACTTCAGCCTCCAAAACAAGGCGGCCACACAAACAGCTGCAATTAGGCAATGTCGCAGCTAATGAATGCCCCGTCCTCCAAGCCACTCACCACAAAGCCACTTAAACCCAGAATTTAAGGGAAGAGCCTTTTCCGGCTAACCAGAGGTGATACTTAAGTTTCAGCGAGTTTACACAATCTTCCCTGGCAAATCCCTGGAAATGAGAGTTTCACCGACAATGACTTTGGTTCTTTGCCTAGGATGAAATGCCAGGACATCACTCTGTTTTGGAACTGCACTTAAAGGATGGAAATGGAGCCACTAATTGGCTGGTGTCTCAATAGCTGTTCTCAGCTCATGGCAAGAAAATGCTGCAGCATCAAATCTAAAGCGGGCTGTGCTTTTTTCTTTCCTGAAGATGGAGGACACTGTAATCGAAAAGGAACATGACCTTCTTGACAGAAATCACTCCAGTCAATGGCCAAGTCAAAATAAATAAATCTGATGAGAGATTGACCTCAATGTGGGAGAAAGCTCTGGAGGGTCTGGAGGGTCCCAGCTTTCTGCACACTTTGTTGTCACTGACATACGGGAACTCAATGGTATATCCAAGTTTTGAACAAATAAGAGATGATTTTCATTATGTTCATTCTAAGACATTGAAGAATTTACTACCCTTTCTTATTTAAAAAAAAAAATCTGAAATCAATCCACAAGTGTTACAGTTTGGCCAAGTAGTTTTTCTCTGTATTTCTCACTTTCCTTCTTCACTTATTTCATACTTAGATGAGTTTGAATGATGAGGTTCATCCATTTAGGAGGATATTAAAAACTGGGATTAAAAAATCCAGTGAAAATTGGCATGGAAGATGTCTTAGCAGTGAATTTCAATTTCTCAGCTCCCTGGCTAACCATGCCCTCAGTTTTTCCCAAATGCTCCTTTCCTTGAAAGCATCCGGCAGGACCTGAGAGACCTTTACTTTCTGAATTATTCACTTAATCCCACACAAACCAGAGGGCATTTAGAAGGTTGTACTGAAATGTTTTTATTATGCCCAGGAACATGCTGGGTTACAAAGGAGCTTATAAAAAGAGAGGAACTTTTTCCATGAGCAGAGTGACAGCACAAGGGCGTGTGGCTTTACACGTTCCATCCTGACATGGATGGCATGGCAGGAAGGAATCCTTCCCTCTGGGCTGCTGAGACCAGAGAAGCTGTGGCTGCCCCTGCATCCCTGGAAGCGTCCAAGCCCAGGTTGGACAGGGTTTGGATCAACCTGGTGGAGTGGAAGGTGTCCCTGCCCAGGACAAGGGGTGGAACTGGATGCTCTTGAAGCTCCCTTCCAACCCAAATCATCATGGGAGTCTCTCCAATTGCAGTCCCACATCACTTCCTCATTTTCCAGGGAGGGGTTAGGGTGAATAAACAGCCTCTGTGTAGCCCAGCCATGGAATCCCTTGCCCTGGAGCCCTGGAGGTGCTGCTCCGAGTGAAAAATTCTTCCTGCTTCCCCAGCTGGGCTAAAGACAACAGGCTGACCTGATTTTAAACCTGTCTACAGAACAGAATTTCATGTAAGACAATAACCTGCTTCTTTGTGAAGACATCAAAAAATAAAGGTTTCCCTTCCCATTAGAAGAGAGTAGATAAGCTGTTTTTATTTCTGTAAGAGAATCTTCCACACAAAAGATTCACAAGCCATAGGATTATTTCAGAAGCAATTTAAAAATCTGCCCTATGAGCATGCGAAAGAGCGGGGAGAAAAAAAAATCTCCACTGGAGGATTTGTTTTTAATTCTCAGAGCAGTAAGACAGACCCAGGTATCAGATAAAATACTAACTGCTATCATTAGTACTTGCAGTGCTCATTTGTACTGATATTAATGCACTCAGCTACCTAAGCAGTTTCCATACTGAATTTTCAGCCACACAGATTAGGAATACATCCTTAGTACTTTATTTCGAAAAGCCATTAGCTAGCTGAGCTGGTTCCAGGGACAGCACTTAACGCCACTACAAAAGAGCACAAATTAACTGCAGTAATGCTCCTCTGTCCCAGATGATAGAAAAGGGAGGGGGGAGGAATGCCAAAGCTAATGAGAGCACATTTTGCATTTTTGCCAGAACAGCGTTTCCTCGGCTGCAAGGTTTAGGAGGCAAAAAAGCTTAAAAGAAAAAAATAGGGAGAGAGAAACAGAAAGGCAATAAACTGGAGAACTTCAGACTTTTGTTACAAGTGCCTTCTGTTTCTGTGGAAATTGAAACAACTGTCTGAGTTTATCTGTGAGAAAAATGGGAAGAAAGATTTTACCAGCTGAACCTTCCTTCCTCCAAAAGAACGTCTAAAGTGAATTTAAAATGGGGCCACAGAATAAAAGCAGCTTTTAAAGGCAAGTTTATGTTATGCAATACCATGAGGCTGACTGTGCGAGGAGGAAGTGCTAAGATCAAAGAATCACAGAAAGGCTTGGGCTGGAAGAGACCTTAAAGCCCCTCTTGTTCCAACCCCTGCCATGGACAGGGACAATTTCCACTGTCCCAGGCTGTTCCCAGCCCTGTCCAACCTGGCCTTGGGCACTGCCAGGGATCCAGGGGCAGCCACAGCTGCTCTGGGAACGCTGTGCCAGGGTCTGCCCACCCTCTCAGGGAAGAAATTCTTCCTAATATCCAATCTAAACCTCCTCTCAGTTTATACCACATCCTCAGCTGAATCCACACATATTCCCAAACTAGGGACCCTCTGAGCACTTCCCCACACCCTAACTAACTCTCAGTGTCTGCCAGCAGCTCCTGAGGCCCCCAGAGGGAGGCAGGGGGTGGCTGTCCCACAGCTCAGCTCACAGGAGATCAAGGCCAAGGAGATGGCTCAGCAGCACGAGGTGGGTCAGCTCCGATGGCGGGTGCCAGCGGAATACTGGAATACCGGAATACCGGAGTACTGGAATACCGGAATACTGGAATACCGGAGTACCGGAGTACTGGAATACCAGAGTACTGGAATATCAGGATACTGGAATACCAGAATACCGGAATACCGGAGTACCGGAATACCGGAATACCGGAGTACCGGAGTACTGGAATACCGGAGTACTGGAATACCGGAGTACCGGAGTACTGGAATACCGGAGTACCGGAGTACTGGAATACCGGAATACTGGAATACCGGAGTACCGGACTACTGGAATACCAGAGTACCGGAATACCGGAGTACCGGAATACCGGAGTACCGGAATACCGGAGTACCGGAGGAATACCTGAGTACCGGAATACTGGAGGAATACCGGAGTACCGGAATACCGGAGGAATACCGGAGTACCGGAATACCGGAGGAATACCGGAGTACCGGAATACCGGAGTACCGGAATGCCGGAGTACCGGAATGCCGGAGTACCGGAATGCCGGAGTACCGGAATATCAGAATACTGGAGTACTGGAATACCGGAGTACTGGAATACCGGAGTACCGGAATACCAGAATACCGGAATACCGGAATACTGGAATATCGGAATACTGGAGTACTGGAATACCGGAGTACTGGAATACCGGAGTACTGGAATACCGGAGTACTGGAATACCGGAGTACCGGATACTGGAGTACTGGAGTACCAGAGTATCGGAATACTGGAATGCCGGAATACTGGAGGAATACCAGAATACTGGAGGAATACCGGAATACTGGAATACCAGAATACTGGAATACCGGCACTGCCGCTGTAATTCAGGCCTCTGCTCCAACACCACGAGTTTTTCCAAGGAGAAGCTTCCTGAGCGAAAACAAACCACACAAAGGCAGCAAGGACACGGCAGCCTCGCTTATTTATTCTGCTCCTAAGCCAGAGGAAGGCTTCAATTAGCCCTGCCTTTGCAGACACCTCGTAGCCTGCACGTGGCTCTGGCCACAAAAGGCACATCTGAGTGGAGCAAGCAGCCTGGCCCCAGGGATCCCAGCCAGGCTCCCAGCCACCAGCCTGCCTGCTTCCTACTGGAGATGGGAATGGCATTGAGCAACACCACCCCAGCCTCCTCAGAGTGCTCGGTGCTGCCTGCGCCTGCGGTGTTTTGATTCGCACCCCAGCAGTGACTCTGCTACCGAGTCCCTCCCTGCCAAAGCCAGCCCAACAAATATCTTTGCATAAGCACCAGGCAGGGAATATTTGTTAGTCAGCTCATAATTACAGCTGGAGGTTTGGACCACGTGCTGCCCAGCCTGACCAGAGGATGTGGGCAGACAGAGTGACACCAGATGCGTGATCTGTCAGAAATCACAAATCATGAACTTCTGGAGGTATGGGCTGAAGTAAGTGAAATTAAAAACACATTCAGGCCACACTCATCTTACACAGCTCCCCAATACCTCCAGTTTTGTCTGCACTGCATTTATTTCCGCCACTGTCACACTAAAACTTTTCCCAGAATGACAGCAGTTGGGGGTGGGGGGGGGTGTTTGCCACGTTTAGTGTCTGCAAAATGAACGTATACATACTGCACCACCAGCCCTGAGAGCTCCAGAGGAGTGGCTAAACAATGGCTAATTATAGCTTCAGCACAAAAACAAACAAGGTTGCAAGTCAAACAAGCAGCATTCCAACTTCCACTGCGGAGATGGAATGTAGAAATACCAAAACAAAATGGGAAAAGACTGATCGGAGGCTCAAAAGATACGATTTTACAGGAGCCGAAAGGACTCCAAAAATCAAGTTCAAATTTCATTTAACCCAAAGTACACACAAGGTGTCATGTTCACTTTGGTCACTTATGCAAACCAATTTATACAAGTTTCTGCAAACATCTAGGCACGCTCCAGGCAGCACAGACCTCACGAAATTCAGGATCCACCCAATGGATGCTGCACGTGAGCTCTTCATGGATCTCTGAGGGTCACCAGCTCCAAGAATGTGCAAGGAAACGTCCTCTGCTGACACCCACAATAATTAGGGTAAAAGAAGTGCTCGGTTCCCTGCATGCTGGGGCTCATCTGGACGTATTTCATCCCTCCACCTGGCCTCCTCTCAGCCTCAGATCCCTGCATGCCTTCCAGAGAATAAACTGGGTATTTCTCTGAGATATTTTGTGAGCACCCGGGTGCCACCAAGAGGTACCCGCAGCACTGAGATGTGAAGTCTTGGCAGGAGCTGTCTGGAAGCAGACCCTGGCATGCCAATTGTTCTGGAAGCAGGCATCCATGAACAAAGGCAGAGCCCTGGCACTGCTTCCCAGGAGGTTATGCAAGCCTCGCACAAAGCCCCCAGTATCAGCACAAACTGAATGCTGCTATTATACATGAAGGGCCCTGCTCTTGGGCAAGTCCAACCACAGGGCAGAATCCTCAGAAATTATCTTATCACCACGCAGAATCCTTCAACCCCTGCAATATCTAGTCACATGCCCTTCCTGATATGGCATGGGGAAATCTGGATGAGCAAAGAGAGGCAAGGAAACACTCAGAACACAAAGGATTCTGAGTGACTCTTACATACAAATTTCTAGGAAACACAAACATTTGCTAATACAGAAAACTGCATCACAATCACCACAGCAAATAGACCAGAACACCCGCTGCTACATCAATTGGTAGAATCTTAAATCTCAATTCATGCTCTAAGGGCAGGACTAAAGCATATACTAGGCCTGCTAGCACTTGAAAGGGAACGTCTTTCACTGCCTGATGCAAAGAATAGGAGCAACAGAATCACAGGCTCATTTGGTTTGGAAGAGACCTTGAAGATCATCTCGTTCCATCTCCCTGCCATGGGCAGGGATACCTTCCATGAGACCAGGTGGTTCCAAGCCCCTCCAACCTGGATTTGGACACATCCACAGATGCAGGGGCAGCCAAAGCTTCTCTAGGCACCCTATGCCAATGTCTCACCACCCTCACAGGCAGAAATTACTTTCTCCTAATATCTAATCTGAACCTAACATTCTGTCAGTGTGGAGCCATTCCTCCTAGTGTCTTGTCAAGAGCCTCTCTCCACCTATCTTGTGAGCTCCTTCAGATACTGGAGGCCATGATCAGGTCTCTCCAAAGCCTCTCTTCTCCAGGCTGAACAATCCCATCCCTTCCAGCCTTTCCTCAGAGCAGAGCTGCTCAATCCCTTTAATGACCCTGCTGCCTCCTCCAGACTCACTCCAACAGCTCCACATCCTTCCTGTGCTGGGCTCCCCAGGCTGGAGGCAGCTCCATAGGGGGGGGTCTCAGCTGAGCAGGGGTGGAATCCCCCCTCCCCTGCTGCCCCTGCTGGCAGCTCAGCCCAGGCAGGGCCAGCTGGCACCACCAGCAACCCCAAGTCCTTCCCAGCAGTTGTGTGGTGGAAGCAGCTGGTGCAGAAGATCAGATGGAGACATCTTTTTATTGTCAAAGGTGTGTACTTGGAAAAAGAGACAAGCAGAAGCCCCAAATCCTTACATGGAAAGGGGCTCTACAGAATGCCTCTGAGCACAGGAGTCACAGCAAGGCTGTGACTGCTGCCACACCAGGCAGACCACAAGCAATAAATGGTGTGATTGGGTTTATCTCCACACCACCAAACACCGCTGGAAAATCCACGGCTGGAAGTGAGTGAGGCATCACCTCAGCAGACCGTGCCCTGCTCAGCGATTCTGAGACAACTTCTGAGGGTAGGAAGAGGGGGGGAAACTCTGAGTAGGCTGCACATGAGCAAGACATGGAAAAAGAAAGGGTTTACTCTGTCTAGGTAAGAAAATGTCCAGTGCTTCGCACTGCCTTCTGCTAAGGTCACAGGAAGGATGGCAGAGTGAAACCACAGTTCAGGAAAAATGCTGTGTTATCAGTGTTTCTCCAGAGGAAGCCTCATGCCCCGAGTACAAAGCCAACTTCCTAAACTTTCCAGAAGCCAAGAATCCCGTGCAGTAGCGACTGTCTAATCTAGTGAATAAAAGAGCAGACCTGAGCAGGACTTTCAGGTGCAATAAGCAGCAATTTTCTCTGCAAAGCTATGGCACAGAAGGGACTGAGGTGAGAACAGCCTGACCACACAGCACGGCCCCGGCAACCCCAGGCCAGTCTAGACCGCCCCCTGCACAACAAGTGAAGCATTAACCCAGTGCCAAATTTTGGCAGCTGAAAGCAACTCCAACACAAGCTGTGCAGGCTCTTGGTGCCGTCCCAGGCTACCCATGGCTGCACACAGCTCCACGCCAAAGCAAGAAAAGCAGCAGCGCTTGGGAATGGAGTAACCGGGCGGGACAAAGGAGTGGGACAAAGATAATGCTGTTTCATTTATCTCTCAGCAGCTGTGATTTCGATTTCCCTCGCTGACAGGGGGAAAAGAGTCCAACCAAGCTACCAAAAACCTAGTGCCCTTTCCAGGTTTGAGGAATTGAAAGATTCATGCCGTGCCAATGTGGGCTAGAGCAAGCTGTATTCCAAGCAATCCTGAAGTTTGCTTCCAGCTAAAAAATAACAGCCAATTAGCAAACAATGTCTCTAAAAAATAACAATCCATCAGCAAACACGATTTCTCTTAGCCAGATCGCAAAATCTTAGCACCTTCCCCAAAATCCTGAGAAAAACATCATTCTGCCCCACCCAAGAAATTAAACGGAGACAGGCGAAAACACCGTTTCTAATCCTCTCTGCCCCGAAACTAGGTAATTGTGGGGAATAAGGAAAGCAGCGTACGAATAAGAGGGCTCATTTAGGTTCGGGGGAAGGGTATGGGTGTCAGGTGGGGGCCGAAGAGAGGGCCTGACCACCCACCCTCGCCCCCGCCGGCGGCCGAGCTCGGCCACGCATCCCCTGAGGCCCGTCCGGGACCCCTCAGCCCGCACCCGCCTCCCGCCGGACGAGNGCGGGGCGGTGGAGGGAGAGCAGCGCCCCCTAGAGGCGGAGGAAGGGCGGGAAAGCTGCAGCCCCTCAGGGCGGAGCGGCGGCGGGAGCGCAGCGCCCTCGCCTGGAAGGAGGCGGTAAAACCGTAAAGAGAGAGCTGGGTTTTGTTAAAATACAAAAAAGGACAAAGCAAAAAACCCCACAAACAAACAACAAAAGGGAAAAAGTTTGTAATCCTCCCTGGTTATTAATTGTCTGGGGCTGGAGCCCCTCTGCTTCAGATCCAGCCCGGGAGAGCTGAGGGTGTCCACCTGGAGAAGGCCCAGGTGAGATGAGGTCTCAGGGCCCTGCCAGTGCCTAAGGGAGCTCCAGGTGAGCTGGAGAGGGACTGGGGACAAGGGGGAATGTGAACACTGACAGAGCACAGGGTTAGATGGGAATTGTGAAGGAATTCTTCCCTGTGAGGGTGGGCAGGCCCTGGCACAGGGAGCCCANTCCGGGCCCCCTCAGCCCGCCCCCGCCTCCCGCCGGACGAGGCCCGGGCCTCGCTGCCTCACAGGCCGCGCCGGGACACCTCTCTCTCCGCCCCACACCGGCCTCGCACTCCCCGCTCACCATCGCTCCTGCCGCCGCCGGCCCTTGCGTTCCTTCCTCCCTTCCTTTTTTCCCTCCTCCTCCTCCTCCNGGGAAAAAGTTTGTAATCCTCCCTGGTTATTAATTGTCTGGGGCTGGAGCCCCTCTGCTTCAGATCCAGCCCGGGAGAGCTGAGGGTGTCCACCTGGAGAAGGCCCAGGTGAGATGAGGTCTCAGGGCCCTGCCAGTGCCTAAGGGAGCTCCAGGTGAGCTGGAGAGGGACTGGGGACAAGGGGGAATGTGAACACTGACAGAGCACAGGGTTAGATGGGAATTGTGAAGGAATTCTTCCCTGTGAGGGTGGGCAGGCCCTGGCACAGGGAGCCCAGAGCAGCTGTGGCTGCCCCTGGATCCCTGGCAGTGCCCAAGGCCAGGTTGGATGGGGCTTGGAACAACCTGGGACAGTGGAAGGTGTCCCTGCCCATGGCAGGCAGTGGGGACAAGACAACCCTTAAGGTTCATTCTAACCCAAATCATTCTGTGATGTCTTTTGAGGAGAGTTTTTGTTCTGTGCAAAATATAAGGCAGGAACTACTGGCCATTGTAACGTTATCCAGTCTGTTCATTCTGCTAATCCATGGATTAAAATCTATTCTGGGTGGATCAGGTGGGACCCCTCATCACCTTCACTGGCCACACCTGGGGCTGACAACCACTTACACCCCAAGGATCCCAGAAACAGTTTATGGGCACAAGGATTCTCCCCTGACTCCTGAGGCTACTCCATAAAACTGAACTGTGGCAAGAGAGCCAACAGCCAGACTGCCCAGGTGTGCAGGAGAGTTTAAAAGGTTAAAGGTCTCCATGTGCCCTGCCATTAATTTTGACTTCATGAAACAAATACAGTAAGCAGAATATTGTTTGGGACCAGCCATGTACAAGCACAGTGGTTTTTAGACATCCAGGGCAAACCTGACAAGCACCCCAAGGTCTTTAGGTTATGAAAAGGAACATTTTGAAGCAATTGTGTTGTAGAATAGTTGCAGGGAGGAAAAGACAGCGAAGGGCAGCAGCAAAAGGAAGGGAAAACTTTTCACATCATCTCTCAGTGATGCAGTGACAGCAGAGCTTCAGCTGGGGCTGTGTTTTGAGGGCAAACACACAGATGGGTGCTCTGGTTGCCAGTAAGTGTGAGCTCAACAGATACCACAGCAGCATTTGGTCATTTCCCAAAAATTACCACCTAGAGCAGCTGCAGTGCTCTGTGCCAAGGAGTGCAATGCCTGGTGACACTGCCCCTCTCCTGGGAGATGGCAGCAGGAGCAAATGCCCACATTAAGCCATTTCTGGTGAATCTCTACAGAACACATCCCGGCTTTAGAATTTATAAATCTGTGCAGTCTTTTAGACAGATTTTGGGGCAGCATTTTAAACTTTTGCTCTTAGCCTCCCTGGCTTTTGTCTCTCCACCCTTTTGAAGCAGATCTACCAGCATCAGCTCCTGGCATTTATAGTTTGCTGCTGGCTGTTTGTCTGCTGTCACCGTGCCACCCGAGCTGTCTCCTCACAGAAGGTGACACCTGGCGTAAGCCAGCAGACAGTGCTTTTTGTCTCAAGCTATCTGCCCTCATGGGATGGTTTTTAGAACCATGCCTAGGCATCAGATGCTCTTTTTAGCAGAAAAAAGAACAGACAGGTCTGTTAGTAACCCAATACCAGACTCACAAAGTAGGTCTTCTTCCCACATGCTTGCCACGACAGAAAGCAAGAGATTTGGTTTTCAAGAGAACCCCAAAGGAGCTGTGCTTTTCCACTATAAAAACCTCTGCAAACACTGGTGACCCCAGCCTTCAAGAAAAACGTTGCTCTTTAGAAAATAGCCTTAAAAGCCACATTTATGTATTCTAAGTAACATCTTGCTCTCGAGGGGGCAAGAAGAAATCTTGTTTGTTCCTTCAGCCCTGAAAAGAGTCTCTTTGGATGCATCACTTCAAGCTTCGTTAATCTTCAAGCACACCTTCACATAACACACCAGGAAACAAAGATCTTGGTTTGTTTAATATGGCTAAAAGCACAGGTAGAAAGGAATATCTTGCTATGAATATCTGGGTGGAGAGGAAAAGCCACATCAGGGAGGGAGAGAAGCCATTTGGGTGAGGGGACAACAGTGGCAAAAAAGCAAATGGGTACAGGTTGGCCCTGAACCTGTTTACATTTTTCTTTGGTCTATCACACAGCCCAGGCAGAAACTGGTTTTCTCACTATTCAGGTGAATTTTTAAAATATCAGAGTAGCTTGGCTTCTCCTCACAGATGGCAGGATTAATGTTGAGACTGTGCCAAAGTGAATGGTCTCCCAGAGAAGGGAGTTGCTTTTCCCAGGAGAGGCCAAACATCACCTGGCCAGCTCTGCCCATGCTAAAACAGTGCTCTCACATCTCCTTTAAAGGACGGCTTGGAAGAGGGCTGGAGAGAGAAAAATCCAAATGATTCATGGGTTTGCAGTGCTCCAAGTTCCTGTGGGGGGTTGGCATTGGTATTACAGGTTACATGTTTATGAGAGAAAAACCGCCACAGAGACCAATCCAGCAGGACCAAGTGGTTCATGTTCTAATGCAGAAGTCAAGTCTGAAAGCAGTTGAGATTGAAAAAAAAGGAGGGTTTTTTCCTCTTTCCACAAAGAAAGGGAAGGGGGAATTACAGCTACTTTCTGAATGGATCGAGCCCCTGTTTCCTCCTTGGCCTTGCTTTGACCGAATCCCCCTTTCAGCCAGGGGTGCCTGTCTGTGAGGGATGGCTCTTTTCCAGAGCGTGGGAAGGGTGTCACTCAAAATGCCTTGGGGGCAGCCTTGCAGTGACCCCTGGGAGGCCAAGGCCAGCCAGAGCTGCTGCTCTTTTTTGTCTGGGAGCAATCCTCAAACCCTCCTGGGCTTCCTGAAAGGGTCCTGGAAAGTTCCAGGGTGTCCCGGAGGGGTCAGGGGAGAGTACCATGGGGGTCCAAAGGGTGTCAGAGGTCCTGAGAGGTCCAAAGGGTGTCAGAGGTCCTGGGTGGTCCTGGAATTTCCTGGGGGCTCCTAAAGAGGGTCCCATGGGGACCTTCCAGGACCCCCCATGGGACCCACCCAAGGATCCCCTGGGACCATCTGGGAGTGCCCAGGGAGGGCAGCCGTGCCCTGGAGGGGGCAACTTTGGGATGGAGAGAGGTGCCTTTGAAATGGAGACTGGGTGATGATTAAAAAAAAAAAAANATAAAAATAAAAAATAAAAATAAAAAAAAAAATTGAATTAAGCTAGTCCATCCGAGGAGAGGGATTCTGCGGCAGCCACTGGGTCGGCTGCAGGACACCTCCCCTTCTCTCCCCTGGTTTATCAGCGGCAGAACCGCTGCCCTCTCCCGCGTTCCCCGGGCCACCCTGTGCTCCTTCCCCCTGGGCGGGTGCGTGGGTGGGAATGACCCCGGGATGGGTTCCGAGACGTGCCAAGCGCCCGCATTCCATCCGGGGAGCGGCGGCTGTCATGGGCACACTTGTGACCTTCCCGAACTGCTGGAGTCCTGTGGAGGTGCCGACTCAGCCCCCGGGTTCCCTCGGATTGTGCTCCCCGTTCCCTGCCGCAGGGTCCCCAGCCATGTCCCCATCCACCCAGTGACCTCCGGGACTTCCCCTCCAAATCCTTCTGCGTCCCCCGACCCCCACAGTGACACCCCTGGAGCCTTCCAGGACCCTTTGTGACCCTCACCCAGTCTCGGGCCATGCCCGCACCCAGCAATTGGGGGTGCCCAGCGGACACGGCCCCCGGTACCTGCACCTCGCCGGGCTGCGGAGCTCCCCGCAGAGCCCCGCTTGCCCCGGCGGTCTAAGACCACGTAGCCGTCCTCGTCCTCCATGGGACGGCAGAGCCGGGGCTGCACAGGCTGGCGGGGATGCCGGCGCTGGTGGCACTGGGCTGACGACACGGGGGAGGGGACAGGAAGCCAAAGCATCTCTGCCCGCTGGCGCTGGCCCGGTGTGGTGCGAGCTGGCGGCGGGTCCGGAGCTTCCTGCGCTGGCCGCAGCCCGACTGCTCCGGGGGACCTGCCCTGACAGCCCGGGGAGGGGCTGGGGCAGTGGGGGCAGTCTCCACACGAAGGAAAACTGGCATAGGGGTGCTCCCCACGGGGAAAAGGACAAGGAGCTGCGGCACCAGCTACTGCCAGAGGAAAAGCCCTCCTCAGCCCCCTAAAACGGTAAAAATAAGAGATCAGAATGTTCGTCCGGATCTCTGAGAGCTGAGAATCAATAAACTGCCGCTGAAAGAGGAGTAAAACGTCGGGAATTGATCCATGAAATGCCAGATGTATCTGGAAATAGAGGCATGGTTTTGCAGAGCTCCCGGCCCGGTTTCCCAGCCCTGTGCGTGGAGTGGCACCACCTCAGCGGGAAGCCCTGGGGCCTCACTTCTCTACCAGCTAATTAGGAGCCGTTTGTTAAGTTAATTAATGGCTGTTTCATTGTCCTTGAGCTGCCTCGGTCCTCTGCTCAGGCCAGCACGGGCTCAGAGCCCGCGGGTGCCGATGGTGGGATTCCGCCTCCCAAAACTACAAATACCCGAGGATTGCTCCAGACTAAAGCTGCCAGGACCGGCGGATGTGGCTGGCCTTGGACTCCCGGGGCCGTGTCTAGACCGCCCCCGAGACAGGGACATGAGGAGACGTGTGGGGGACACGGCGGGGAGCACAGGAGACATGGGCAGGGACACTGCACCATCAGGCTCAAGTTCCCCCCTCCGGCTGAATCTCGGATCATCCCGGCAGCAAAACACCCCTTAAAATGCCCCATTTCTCCCTCCCACTTCCCAATGTTCGCTCCAAAAGTGCTATTCTACCAGTTATTTTAATGCTTTATTCGGGTTTTTAGGTCGACTTCCCCCCTACATTGCCCACCTCAGGGAGACTTTCACCGGCTGCGGTTCTGCCCATTCCCGCGGGAGCTGCTGTATCCGTGGGAATTGGGATTTTTCCTGCATTAAAGCTGCTTTTGGGATGCAATGGAAGCTCAGATCTCGGCAGATTCTTTCTGGCAGATCCACTGCAGCCTCGTGTTGCAGTTCTGAGGGATGATCCCGTTCCCCTTGAGAGTTCCGCAGGCTCCAGGTCGCTTCCCCAGGTCCAGCTGTAACCTGAGAGGGAAGGAAGGAGCCCGTGTCACCCCCGGGGGTCCCTCGGGGACAGTGGGATGCCCTACCAGCGCTCCCCCCTGCGCTCACCGGCCCTGGTCGAGGTCGGAGCCGTTCTCCCACATCCAGCCCGTCCCGGCCAAAGGCACCGAGAGGCCCATCCAAAAGTGCCGTGTGGGTTTCTGCAGGCTTTCATTTAGGAATTCCTGGCCCGGGAAAGAAGTGATGACGCTGTTTTGGTCACCCCAAAACAGGCTCTGTCCTCATCCCGGAACTGAGCCCCACCCGTGTCCCCTGCACTCTGCCACAGGCACCCGGGGAGGTCTTGGAAACAGCGTGGAGAGAAACACCTTGGAAACGGGATGCTGAGAACCCCCTCACCCTCCCAGGGGTGCCTCCAGCCCTTCAGGCACTGCCGGCTCCCCGGGTGCAGCCTCAGGTCCATCCCACATCCCCCGCGCTATCATTTCCTTCACCAGCTCGTCCTGATCCCACGGCACCAGCAGCGCGGAGCCCCGCTTCCCGCAGTCCTCCCGGCTCCTGTTCCAAGGGTTCATCCCGTCGGAAACCCAGTAGCACTTGGTCCCGATCAGCATCCAGCCCACGGAGCACAGCCGGCATCCCTCGCTCTCTGCGGGCACACGGACGGATCGCGGCGGGCTCAGGCACCGCGGCGGCACCGGAGGGAATCTCCGGCCTCCCTTTATTGGGGACAGGCTTTAAGGAGCCCCCCGGGGGTGCGTTACCTCGGGGCGGGCACAGGATCCTCCGCATCTCCCTGAGGATGCCATCCCAGCCCGAACAGGCGATTCCCAGCGAGGTGTTCCTGTAATCTGCGGTCCCCCCTTGCTGCCACCGGTGTACCATCCACCAGGACACTGGGAGAGGGGGATGCCGAGCCCGGTCAGGGAAATCGGGGCTGCAGGGGGAAGGGGTGCCCGGAGCCCTCTACCACTCCGCAAACTCACGGCAGAGCACGACGGACAGCGCCAGGGCGGCCGTCAGGGCCTGGAGGAGGCGGCGGGGACAGCGAGGGGATGCTGCGGGGTCCATCTGGGATCCTTGAAGGCTGAATTCCGCTGCTGGGGAAGGGATATGGAAAAAAAGAGCGGGCTCGGGTGCACCCGTCACCTCCCCGAACCCCTACAACCCAAGGCAGGAAGTCCTGGGGCAAAGCAACGCAGTGAGACCCCCCCTACACAGGAGCACGAGGAGGTGTGTGACCCCAAAACCCCCCTCTGTTCCATCTCTTGGGGTCACAGGATGGGTTAGCAAATAACTACAGCATCAAGTAAAGCCCCCCAGNGACCTGCCCTGACGGCCCGGGGGGGGGCTGGGGCAGTGGGGGCAGTCTCCAGACGAAGGAAAACCGGCATAGGGGTGCTCCCCACGGGGAAAAGGACAAGAGCCGCGGCACGAGCTACTGCCAGAGGAAAAACCCTCCTTATCCCCGGGAAATTGTGAGAATAAAAGACCGAGATGTTGGTCCTGATCTCTGAGAGATCGGACTGGAACCCCCGTTCCCCTGAGCCCCTGCGGAAGTCGCTGCCGGTTTGGACTCGGTTTATCCGTCGGGATTGCAAAAGCAGACGGACAGACAGACACCGAGCGCCGACGGACGCCCAGCACTGTCTGTGTCGCTCCACGATGGATCCAAGAGGTGCAGCTCTTTTAGTGACACGGGGCTGGTGCAGCACCTTTACAACATTTTATACCAGTTTATTTCTGTTGACTGGGAATCACCGTTTTCCACGGTTTTCAGGTTTAAGTGGAAGGAGAAAACCTTTCCAGTGCCGTTTGGCGGGTTTGAATTGAGGGAAAGAGCCCCATTTTCATCATCTTAAGGTTCAAATTGAAGGAAAACACGGCTGTCCCTGGTTTGAAAGGGCTTCCCTGGAGAGGAACCTCTTAATGTGCCATTAGAAGAGTTCCATCGAGGGGGAACCTTCATTTGAAGGGAGCTTCACAGACGAAAAAGATGTCCAAAATCTCCCAGAATGATCTTTCTTCAGGGAAACTGAGGAGGAAACTGCATTTCCCCTTGTTTTAGGAGGCTACATTGAGGGGAAATCCCCCTTGATTCACTTTTTATTCGGTATTAAATTGGGGGAGACCATTCTTATTCATAATTTAGGGGTCTAAATCGAGAGGGAGCATCTCCCTCTCCCACTTCCTCCCTTGATTCGAGGCTTGTAAAGGTGACAAAAACGAGTTTGCCCGTGGTTTAATCCACTAAAAAACAGCAAGAGGACGGGGATCATGAGCTGGCGCTGCCGGTTTGGGCTCCGTTTACCCGTCTGCGTTCCGACGGCGGTGCGGGCAGCCCCAGGGCCCGCGGCTGCGGGCACCGGAGAGCTCCCGGAGGCCGCGCTTGTGTCCGCAGGTGCTGCCGCAGCGTCCGCGGAGCGGGGCCAGGGCGGCGCTGAGCTGGCAGCGCCTTCCTGAGCCTCGGTGTCCCGCGGGGCCGGCACCAGCAGTGACCTCTCCTCATGTCCCTTTCAGTGTGCCACCAGTGTGGGTGTGAAGCTGTTCCCGAGGCCGATCTCCGAAAGGCTTTTTCAGCACTCCTGATGTCTCCGGAGCAAGGGGATGTTTGTTCCCAGCAGAGAGATGCCGGCTGTGAGCTGGAGGAGAGTGAATTGTGCTCCCTTCGTGGAGTTGTGAAGGAGCTCCTGGAGGACAGATCAGCAACAGGGAGTATACACAAAAGGATCCTCCGGAGGATCCCGGGTGAGTGCAGGGAGGGAAATCCCTGTGGCCTCAGGGAAGGGACTGTGTCACCTCCCAAGGACGGGGCTGGCTGGCTTGTGGCTGTTTCCTGATGTCTGCAAGANTTCCATGTCTTGCTCATGTCCAGCCCACTCAGAGTTTCCCCCCCTCTTCCCACCCTAAGAATTTGTCTCAGAATCCCTGATCAGGGCAGGGTCTGCTGAGGTGATGCCTCACTCACTTCCAGCCGTGGATTTTCCAGCGGTGTTTGGTGGTGTGGAGATAAACCCAGTCACAGCCTTCATTGTGTTTGGTCTGACTAAATGTGAAAAGGAAGGGAGAATTGTTTGGATTCATGCCTGTGACTTGCATTAAATAGGGAGAAATAGAAGGATCTGCCAAGTACCTGGAACTGTTGCATATGGCAGAAGATCACTTCCAGCAATCTGTTGCTGTGCCAGAAAGGTCAGAGCTACTTGAAATTCATGAGTATATAATACTACAAATCCTTTAACTTACCTTTAAAATCCTTGTTACAGAAACCTGCACCCTTTTCTCCATCCTACATTTAATATGGATGCTGTGGCCAGGACATAGGAGAACGAATTCCTCTGGAATACTCCACCAGGAGGAGTTCTTGCTTGAGTAACTCTTTATCTCTGTTTTGTGAAATGCTGAGCTCTTCCTAGTGGGTTAAGAAGTGACTGAAAAGCGTTATTTGCTTGGTTGACTGTAGAAAGGGTATAAAAGTTTCATTTAAAAGCAGTCCCAGTGAATAATAAGTGGTGAGTAATCTGTCTTCTATACTCAAGGCTGTAGATCTCTGAAAGATCAAATCCCAAAAAATAAATCACTACAAAAATGTCTGAGGTTTGCCAGCTCATAATATCTTGACTGTTAGTTTTTTGAGTTTCCAGTCTGTGCTGTTTGGGATCTGGCAATCTCAGTATTTACCAAGGCAAGATAAATGTAAAGAAAAAGAGCCATGACAAATGGGCTTTGGAGCACCAGGTGGGAATTGCAGGGACTGACTGTGTCTTGTTTTGGCCAATACTCTGTGTAGTACTCTGGTACTTCCCCCAGGTTCATTCCCCTTTTTGATGTGTTTGCACAGAAGCAATAATGAAGAATTTGAGTGAAAACCTGAATACAGAGCATGTGATCCCATTGAATCCATTTCAGTAAACTGGTTTGTTTTTTTTTTCTTCCAGCTCTGTTGAAGTGAGCCCAGGTGATGAAATCCTGACACTACTACAGACAGCATCCATTGATTTGAAGGAATTTGAGAGAGAAGCAGCTTGTCTTCCTCCAGAGGATGGTGAGCTGGATGGGGGGAATTATTCCTATTACAAATGATTGTTTGTGGGGGGACAGGGGCAATGTTGACAGCTGTGAAGGGAGAGCCAGTCCAACCTT